>LBNU01001128.1:262584-289135 GCA_014162995.1 Artemisia annua | reverse complement strand
CCTTCCGAATCTAATTAAAATGCTTTATAAAATCTTAACTTATAAAACTCCAGGGAAATCTCAAAATGTTTCATTTCCACAACATGTAATATCCTATACAGATTTATCCCGCCGATTATGCAGGTTTTCGTTTTTGTTTTCTCAGCGTTTAACAGGCTATTTTGACCAAGAAGATGGATTATTATTTCGGAAAGGGATAGCTTTGAGCGTTCATTTTCTTGGAGAAGATCTAAACCATTGTACCACTTTCCACCGAGGCGAATCAGGGGTATGATTTGATTTCATTTTTACCTTGATATTACTTTTACATCTTTATTATTTGAGACATGATGGACAATGTTCATCTTAAGTGTAAGGGGGGGGGGGGATAAATTACGATTACCTACTAGAGAATGGCAATTACGCTGATTTTTTGTTTGCTATGGTAGATGTGTAATAAAATGAGAGATAATACTCCTGGTTAGGGTAATTTTTGCCAAATTATAAATTTTTTACAACATATAGAGAGAACTTTGGTCTCATAATGACGTTTCAATGGATAGGAGTTATATGACTAGCCACAAAACAACGTACCACTAAAAAAATTTCCACCCAATATGTGAGATTCGCCCTAAGAATTGTAGAGTAAAAGCATTATGCATATGATGTTGGTATACGGTAGCACATTAGATTCTTAGAACTTGCTTAGACCATCCCGAATCCACAGTGAGACACATTCGTGTAGTTATCGAATTACCTACATAAGAGAGGCATTAGGAAATTAACCGATTGTTTCTACACCCTGTGTTTTTTTATAATTACATTGACTTCATCGGTCAATGTAATTCTCCCACACTTTGCGTTGTAGACCCATTTTTGGTAACACCATACCCCTAGTACACCCTCCCAGAGCCTATCCTTTTCGTTTTCTAACTTAAGCATTTTACTAAAGGAAGAAATTGTTAACACCGCCACTTTAAATGTACACCCAAAGTCGCCTTAAGTCTCCCTTGTATGCAGCTCACCTTTAGTTGCATTTATGTGACAACATTTGTTAAACCCTTAGTTAATATCCTAATTGATTACAGCGTTGCTTAAGTCGAGTCATTATCCTTGTACATATTGGTTGGACATTGGGACTTCATGGGTAAAGTAACTAGTGTAATGGAGTAATGGGGAAGAACAACATATTACCCCCATTAATGTGCTAAATATTTAAATAGTACTCCAATTGTTTTGATTACTTAATTCGATCAATAGATTAGTTATTGTAAAGTATGTAAAAGTTTCAAGTGTAAGGGGAGAACCGAGCACCTATGATGTTATTTATTTGGATGGTTAGGCAAGAGTGTTGATGAAAAAAAATCGATAAAATAGGAAATACAAAAAATGAGAAGAAGAAAAAGTAGTAAAAAAACATACGGACTAGCCATTCCGTTTCTTTTTATGTTTATTTATATGTTTTTATTAGTTTCTTTGGTTTAGCGCAAGTCGGTCTAGTCCTTGGCTTAGCAACGCCATATTGTACCATGTGGATTAAATCAAGATCTTTAACCCGCCACCAGTAAAATACCTTATCCAACAAAACCCGTGTTTATCATCATCCCTACACCTCAGTTATAACCCTTTTGTAAAGCCATCTTTGAATATTTGTCTTAGGTGCTTAACGCCTAGTGAGAAGGTTTCGATCTCTTTCCCAAGCCTATGGTAATCTAATTGCTTAATGACATGTGTGAGAAATATGTTCATTTCCATTTAGAGATATTTTAACATGCTAGGCTAGGTTTTCTTTGTGTTTGCTTAGATCTAATGAAACCTAACTATTGATTATTGATTGAATGGTGTGTTATTGATTGTATTGGATGAATGTTTATCGATGTTAGGCTTAAGAAAACTGGCAGACTTCCAATTGGTAACATGCTTGAACGTCTTAAGAAACATGAACCAAGGTGTACTAAGGTTATTTGATTGTATTTAATGCATGAGCGAATTCTAGTGATCCCATGTTAGGACCTTCTTAGCCGGCTCGACATAGGAGTGAAGTAGGAGCTTATAGAGTTAGGGAAGTCCGTACACACCCCCACGACTGGTATTAAGGAATACAATCCGTCATCCACGCAATTAATACACACTAATCAATCGGTAAAAGATAGTTAGGGAGTAAGGAAATCTAAGTAAACACACTTCTCTCCATATAGTTTTCACAAACATTTACTTTCAGTTTATTTTATTTTATTTGCAATTGTAGTTATTTGGGTTAGTTGACTAGCAACTAATTCCGCCCACTCCTTCAAAACCCGAGATATTTACTTGCTTTCATAAAAATATAAAAATATAAAAATACAAAAAGAATCTTCCCTCACCCTTAGACCTATTAGAGTAGTTTTTCAATCCTAACGATACTATTCCCCTAGAGAACGATCAATCCCCCGGTACTGCCACTACACTATACTACATCGGTCAGGTACACTGCCTGGTGGGGATTGCAAGCTTCTCAAAATCCCTTGAGAAGTGAAACCCTAGTACGTGGTCGCAATCCCGCGCATCAAATAGCGTATCTTTTTTTATAAATACGTATATAACAACGTATAAAAATATATAACAATGTATACAAAAACATATATAAGAACATGTATAAAAACGTATATAAAAGCATATAAAATTTTTTTATATTTTTATAAAAATGTATATAAAAAAGTGAAAACCTATAAATAAACCAAAAAATTTAAATTATAAACGTCGCTAGTTTAAAGGATAACGCTGCAACAGTCGCTAACCAAAAGGGCTAACGTGTAACTGCTAACAGAATCCACTTAACGCCGGTTAAAATCAGGGACCAAAATGATCCAAAAGTTTCGCCACAGGGAGGCCGCCTGTATTTATGGAAAACCAGGGACGATTTATGCAATCGTGGCAAACCACAGAGACGATTTTTGCAATTTACTCTAAATTTTAAGAATATTTAAAAGCAAAACTAAAATTTATGGCTAAAAGTTAAGACTTCTTTGAAATTTATAAAAATAAGCAAAACAAAACTTTTTTTGTATTTTTAAACTAATAAATTCATTTTGTAATAACTTAAACTATTAATAAATTCATTGCTTTTAAGTATTTTTAAAACTTATAAAAAGTTTCGGTTGTTTTAACTTGTTTTTAGTCTTTCAAGTTTTCAATTTTTTTACAAAATGAATTTTCAAATTTTTCTGGGTTCGTTAACATTTTTTATAAATTATTTCAATTTCATAAAATTTAAAAGTTTTGTTTTAATTAAATTAGATTTAAAAACAGTTTTAATTTAAAAAAGGTTATAAAAATTTTTGTTTATAGTTTAGAAAATTAGTTTTACTAATGTTTATTTTTTGTAAAAATTTTTGAATTTATTTCAAAATTTTTAAAGTGATAAAAATTTAGTTAGAAGCTATAAAAGATTCGGCACACGCGGGATTTAACAGAGCAAATTAACGAAAGTTAAGTCTAAGGACTATGTATGGGTGTAATGTTTTTGCAAAGTTAAGTACTGTCAATGCAATATGAAATCACCAGGGGACAGTAGATGCAATTTGGGACAAACCAGAAGGACGTTCCATGTAATTTACTCAAATATTAAATATGTCACGTAGGCTTTTTTCGGGTTTTATACAAATGTAACTGATAGCCTGTAAACCTTGGTGCAAATTAAAACAAAACATGAAAGTACGCGACATTTAAGTGGAACAAAAAATAGTACACGTACCAAATCCGTACATTTGAAAAAGTTTGTTGCTAACTTGCTATTGTACGGCTAAAACCCTTTGATAAATAAAAGTTTTTGACGTCTGAATTTCACTATGTTGGTAGTTCGAAGTATGCTAATATGAAGGTCGTCCAATGAGTTTTGGTTACAATGTGCCAAGATTTCATATAAGGCCTCGTGAAAATTAAAATGTTACAAGATGTACAATTCTTTTAAATTTTTACGTTTTTCTTATCTTAACCAAGTTATGAATTTAGCAAGTCCCTTTACAAAATGTAAATCCAATCAATAGAACCACATTCCTATGTGCATATGTGTGTATACTTGAATGTTGAAAATTAATTTTTTATTTTAGTTAAATGGCTGATATGTAATGAATTGAACTATATAACCATTACGTCCTTTCATATAAAAGTAACTCTCATGGGAAATTTTGGGACATAACTAAGGAAAGTAAAAAAGTAAAACTGAAGGTTAGCTGATTACGTAGAATACAATTACTACTTTGTTTCTTCTTCACTATTCTAAATTCTAAATACTAAAAAATCATTTAACTGATAAATGGTCCATTTTGGCATGGCTCTAACAATTTTGTCCACTATTTTTTTCTTTTATATATATGATGGGTTAAAAAGGTAAAATGAGACCCAAAGAAAAATAAGACCCAAATGAAAAAAGGTCATACTTTTAACTTTTAGATTATTATGGGCTCTACTTTTACCCCATCTGAACCCATCCAAAAAAAGTTATTTTTTTCTCAAAAAATTATTAGTATTTAAACAAACCCTACTTATTTACACTATTATTTCTCCATCACAAGATAAACCCGACATCAACTACCCTCTCACCGCCACCACTCGACTCCCTTCACTTCCAACCATCAAAGAATTGTCATGTGCATCCCTTCACCGCTGCCTTATATGTTGAGCTATACAGCAAAAGATTTGTCTGCAACTTTTACATTCGCCTGTTACAAGCCTTATCAACAATAATATTCCATATCAAAACATCGTCTTCCCACCGTAGTTAAAGATTTCGATGCATCTCATTTAGACACAATAGATTCTATCATGTATATAATTTTAGGAGTGTTTTGTATTGGTTTTATGTTAAGGAGATTCTTTGCCTAGAGTTTGGTACCTATCTTTTATGAGTGTATGGTCTATTAAATACAATAATTATTAAAGATTTGTAATTTGTGTTATAAGAGTTTGTACGACTCATCACTAAAAATATAATTGTAATATTTCTTATGAATGCTACAAGAAAGGTTGTTTCGTTTAATTGGTTTGTACAATATAACTATATTATTTCTTAATTTTGTATTTTCGGAATGTATACAATAAGAGATATAGATATTTTGGAAGTGATCTAGTGAGAAATAACTTAAAATAAAAAGTGGTGAGAAGTGCATATAACCACACATTTGAGATGCAACGACTTGAATTATATGCATCTCTATTCATTTATCCCCTTGAGTTTTGAAAGTCATTTTGAAGTGAAAATTATGCAAATTGACTTTTAAGATTTCGTCACACGAAGAGGAACAAAATAAAAATTAAGTCATAAAATGCATCTAATATACGTACATGCATCCAATTAAAAGCTAGAAAACACATTATAATGCATCTAAGATAATAGAATCGCATCTAATTTAGGTCACTGCATTTCGTATATATGATTATAGCTACATTTTATCCTTTTTATTTTAAGATTACTTCTCATTTATATATAATTATGGCATGTTGGAACATTAAATGACAAATTCAATAACAATTACGGGCAATTTAGTAATTTCAATGTGTTGAATTTTCAACAATTTAATATTGGATTCATTCTTTATATGTATCTAGACAAAAACCTGTTCATTGTTTTAGTTAAGTGTTTTAGGTAACGTTTATGCATGAAACGTAAAATATTAAAAATATAATTGAATTTTTAACATACGATAATTCAATTGAAAATGAAAAATGACAACAATTAGTAGCTGAAACATTTATTTTCTTATATAAAAAAAGATTTCTAGCTTTTTCTACAAATGATGTTATACATACATCCATACATACATACATACATACATACATACATACATACATACATACATAGATACATACATACATACATACATACAGACAACACATTAAGACAACACACTTATTTGTTATGAAATTGTGTTGATTTTGCTATAAAATCAATAGCTTGCAGCATACTCATCATAAATAAATGTAAATATTAATAAGTATAACTATAATAACATTAGTTACAACACTTTAAAGCATTTTTTATAGACATGTTTTTAAAAAAATAATTACAAAAATACAAATGTAATTTAATATAAGAAAAAAACATCTATAACCATAACTACCTATTGACTTTTCAACTATTTTTAATAAATGTTATTTTTAAAACATTCGTATTATGAAAACACATGTTATTATACATATTGTACAAACTAATAAAACATACAAAGCTTCATGCAATTTATGCAAACAAGTTGATGGTACATATGGTTTTAAGAGCCGGACCGGACTAACGAGTTCAACCGATTTAATCGGGAGCCGGATTCTCCATCAATTCGGCTGGCCAATAAAAGCCATCTGAAAACGAACCTAAGAAGACTATCGAGACCGGTAAAAATGGATGAACCGGGCCGGACCGGGATCATTTTCTTCTTGTTTTTCTCAGGTAAATCAGCTCGTCATTGTTATTTTGTTTGTGTCATTGTTGTATTGTTGGTGTCTGGATAATAATCACAGGGTACCCATTGCCGCAACACACGAGTACTAAATGTGATTGATAAAATTTTTAATTATACTTATAAGACAACAACAAATCAAACTATTTCTTGTGAGATAATAATAATAAAATGGTATTTTAGGTATAACATTTTGCTTATTTTTAAGTTTAGGAAATTTATTCAATTTTTATATGTAGTACGAGGTAATAGATTGAGCAACCATTATTGTTTTGTTCTCTCTCTCTTTTTTTTTAAAAGACAACAATATATATAGAACCCACAAAGAACAAAATACAAAGAAAAGGCATCCCTCCCCAGTTAATCAAGCAAATTAAAAGGAGAAAAGGACCCAAGAGTTCAAAATAAAATACAAGAATAAAAAAAGATCCAAACACAAACAACTCTCCTACACTAAACTGACCCATATTGAAACTTAAGAAAATTAGTACCAACAAACAAATAACACTAACTGATACTAGCTCTTATCTTATACTTGACAATTGTTTTGTTCTCTTAAATTGATAAACACATAAAGATTGACTAATTGATTAAGCAATCATGTGACTTAAACTTGTTTTGAACGAAAAGTAAAATTGTAAAACTTGTCATTTAATGATTTAAATGTAAAGTGTATTATAGGCCATCAACATTACTTAAATTTTAAATACTTTAAGTGCATTATAAATAGTAGAGATATAGATATAAATATTTGTTTGAGTGCATGACTGAAAATTAATATAAAATCTAATAAGATTTGTTTTAGTCCACTTATTTCTGGACCACTCTCATGGATGTCCCCTTAATCGTCCATTTCAACCAACTAATCAGTACTTACCTATGGAACTCAGAATTGGAAATCTTTTGAAGCTTATTTATTCGACGGGTTAGTCAATAATATTTAGCAACAATCCATTTCGGCTATAGAGTATGGACCAAGGATTCTATTATTAGCATGTAGCAATAACGAGGGGCAATTCTCGAAAAGCTCCCTGACCTTTCAAAGAATTCTCTCACACAAGTCTCGAGTTTTTATTTTTTTTTCATAATTAATCTTAGGAAAAAATTAAATAAGGAAGACTTCCTTAAATTTCAAAATCTTTGATCAACCCAATTTTTATTTTATTTTATTATTATTTTATTTTTTGAAGACTTTGTTGCATTTAGTTGTATTTTTACAGAACTTAAGTATTTATGTTTGTAATTAGTTTTCTTTTCTCTCAAAATACTACAAATTATAACTAAATTACATATGTATTATTAATTGTTGACAAAAGACTTATACACTTTAATTTCTGACATTTGTATTTTTAAACATTTAAATTATAAAATGGGCACTTGATTATATTTCCTCAAAAGAGAACTACTAGTATTAATCTACAGCATAAGATGATGAACTTGTTAAACAGTATGCATTTTTCTATACTTTGTTAGATAATAAAACTATTTTATTATTATTATTTGTAACGATATCTTAGTTTTGTTAGATAATAAGAAATTAATATATTAAAACAATAAAATCATTAAGTTATGCATACCATTTTTTTTGTGCATACCAATGGACAAATCCTCACCCTCTATCCTTTTTGATCTAATGGCATAGATTAATCTAAGATTTAATCACTTAAACCAAATTTACCCCACCTGTATAAAGTTTTATTTTATTTATTTTTTTCTCATTCGCTTTTATTTCACACACGAACTGTGTGTTTTCTCTCAACCGACTTCCCTCCATAATCTGTTACCTTTTCCCTCCATAATCAGTTACCACCGCAACACCACCGCTACACCATCGTTCCGATCATCATCACCATCACCATTCCAGTCACCATTCCGATCATCATCTCATAATCACCTCCCGATCATTATCATCCTTTTTTATGTCTTCTTTTGATTTGAATGAACCGTTTGTTTTCAGAAGCTGATTTGATGGACATTGTTGTTGTTGATAGTGCTGTTGAATCGTTTGTTAATTATGTGGATCAAGTTGTTTGATCAAGTTGTTTAACATTCCTTGTGATCAAGTTGCACACCAAGTGTTTGATGAAATGTGTGAGTGAAAAATATTTGATAATTTTGCTATCTGCTTTTGTAATTTTGCTTATTAATTAAGTTGTTAGTTGAATTTATGTTTTTAACTGCATTTGAATGTTGTTTTTGTGTCTAATTGTGGTTTTGAATCTGCTTTGTAGCATACGTTTAGTATCACCAGTGATATACGTTTAGTATCACCAGTGATAATTTTTAGTCTGTTTATTTATATAAGTTGTTTATGTTAAGATGTTTAATTTGCTTATATAATATTTTTGACATTTTGATGAGGATGAAAATATAAGTTGTGGGGATAAGCTATGAGTAGATAATTTTTTAATCATAGTGTAATATTGCTTATTATGTAGGCTGTGAGTATAAGTTACTGATTAGTTGTTCATTATAGTATAAGTTACTAAATTTCCACTTGCATTGTGTCCTTCTTTGAATACGCAGGAATGGAAAATCGTGGCATGGGGTGATGGTTGCACTGTAGGAACCCTGCATGAGCTTGCCTCGGATGCACTCATGGCTTAGAGTATAGATATACATCCTTTTTCTTATATTAAATTATACATTTTAATGAGATATGAATATCCAGTTGATACCTTATCCCAAACTGTAGATTAAGCATGAGCTCGTAATTCTTATGGCCTTTGTATATCGTGGTCCCTTGCGTATCTACTGGTTTTAAGTTAGTTCCTAACCAAAAAAACTTTCCATTATCAACCCATTAGTAGAGTACTAACTGTAACCTTGATATCACGTTTGATATCACAGGTATGTCAACTTTCTTTTATTTTTTGAATCTGTGGTATCACCTGTGATACCACAAGCGATATCACATGTGATACCACAGGCGATATCACCTGTAATACCACAGGCGATATAAAAGGTGTTTGACCTGCTTCAATTTGTTTGTGGAGATGTTGTGCTTTTTTGAACTACAACTTCAGTTGTTGATTCTTTTGTTTGCAATCACAAATAGTTTAGTGATACTGTCTCTTTTTATGCCATATACAAAACAAACAAGTATGCTTTTTAACTTATAATATCTCTTGTGATATTTCATTGTTTTTGTACATTTTGTGTATATTATATCACCTGAGATATTTCTCTTTCCAGGTACATGATAGTTTTTGTGCCTTTTACTGCAATTGACATTCACAGGAGATGTGTTACTATTGGTTCCGGTCTGCTTTAGAACAAAACTACTGAATCTTATGTATGGTTACTCCAAACATTCAAGAAAGCTTTTGTGTGTTATCCGAATATCATTGTAACTGGTCAAGATGGTGCTATGCGAAAAGCAATTGCAGTTGAGCTTCCTGGTTCCAAGCCACGGCTTTACATTTGGCATATCATGCAAAAGCTTTCAAAGAATGTAAAACTTTCTTTATTAATTATACTGTCATATATTAGAAGTTATGAATCACTTGTGATTTTTTCATTTCTCTGTATAATTATGTTGTTTTGTATCAATAAAATGTGCTTTATCACTTGTAATACTATATTCATATACCACAGTGCAATGTTCAATTTTATTATGTTTTTGTTTTCATATTGTGTCGAGAATTTATGATAATACTGGTTTAAACTTCGCAAAATAGTTTGGAACATGTCAACATATATATCAATTAAAGAATAATAACACAAGTACTCACAAAAGCAAAAATTACCAAGTAAAAACAAGTAACCACATAAATGATGTAATCATTTCATTCATTTTCGTGCTTTATCACAAGTGATAAAATGACAAATATTCCATAAACTATCAAAGACCTCATAAAAATTAATTCCAACTATTTATTACAAGAGATATATAACTTCTAATTTATGACAAAGACGGGGCATGGAACCAGGTAGCTCCGCTGCAATTGCTTTTCGCATAGCACCATCTTGACCAGTTATAATGATATTCCGATAATGCACAAAAGCTTTCTTGAATGCTTAAAGTAACAATGCATAAGATTCAGTAGTTTCGTTCTTAAGCAGGCCAGAACCAACAATAACACATTTCCTGTGATTGTCAGTGATTGTCAATTGCAGTAAAAGGCACAAAAACCATCATGTACCTGGAAAGAGAAATATATCAGGTGATAATATATACAAAATGTACAAAAAACAATGAAATATCACTACGGCTCCATCAAACGAAGAATCAACAACAACTGCAGCTATGGTTCAAAAAAGCACAACAACTCCACAAACAAATTTAAGAAGCTCAAACAACTTTGATATCGCCTGTGACATCACCTGTGATATCATAAGATCCTCTATTACCACAACTGATTCAACAAATAAAAGAAAGCTGACACACATGTGATATCACAATTTATATCACCTGTGATATCACTTGTGATATCACATTTGATATCACCTGTGATACAACTGAGAAACCAGGCAATATAGAAAATGAGACATGCTTATGTTTAAAATATACCTTTACTTTTATCAATATCTGGAGATAGTTTCAAAAATTCGCTTGTCATTAGAACTGCATTTACAATTTTCTTTTTAGATACCAGCACATTGTATGCAATTTTTATGTCTAAAGCTTTATAAACATAAACTAACCGTTTGAAGCTTCTATCGTGTCTAGGTGCGCATAAATATCAGCTTCTACATTTTTTTCAAAAAGCAAACATTCAATCTCTCATGTAAAACAAAAATATACACACACACTAAAAGTCACATCATATATACAAGTTATCAGTACAAGTGCTCATTATCACAGGTGATATACTACCAAAAACTGAATAAAACCACTACAACTATTCATCAGCACAAATGTTATACTACGAAAAACAGAATAAGTTTACTACAACTGTTTTATCACTGGTGATAGACTACCAAAAATTGAAGAAAATCATAACACTAATCACTGGTGATATACTACAAAAAATCTAAAAAATTCACTACAACTGTTCATCATCACAAATGTTTTTTTATCACAAGTGATATTCGACAAAAAGCTGAAGAAAATCACAACATTCATGACATTATTATAACAATCTCTCATTAAAGATATAAAATCAACAAAAACTGTAAAATCTAAATAAATAATATCTTTTAAAACTCAAATAAGTTCATAATCATCACATGTATTACAGTATCACATCAAAAATCAATAAAAAATACACAAAAATCTTCATAAGTAGCAATAATATTCATAAATAAGTACAAAATTACTAGAGATACTAATGAAACAACTAAATAATTAGTCGGAAGCATCGTACCTTCATCTCGAGATTCAGTAGGTTCATTTTGAACCGGTTTTTTTTCGTGGATCTGGTTGTGCACTCAATGATTCTTCCATTTTTGTGTTTTATTGATGGTTTGAACGGTTAAAATCGGTTGATTTTGAGTGTTTGTTGCAGTTTTTTAATGGAGGTTAGAGAGAGAAAGTGAGATTTTTTTATACAGATTTTTGTTGAAAGTGAGAGGTGTAGGGGTGGTGGGGGTAAGTTTTGTGAATTGGCAGAAGTGGTCCCTCCGTGTTTTTTATTCTTAAATCATGTCTTTTTGATCCAACGGCTGGAAATCATCCCTTGGTATGTATCATATTTTGGGTTTGCAAAATAAAACGCCTCAACACATGTAATGTGATTTTACACAACTTGTGATGTATATGGCAATTAATTTTTATGGTAATCGTGGTTTTTGATTTTTTTGGCCAATTAATCATAGGGTTTGAACCCTTCATCACACAGACTCAAATCAGGTAAAGTTCTTCATATTCACAAGGTTGACGTGACCACTTCAGGATTGTTTGTACCAAGTAGAAATTGAATTTGAGACATCACACATTTTAGTTCATCCAGAGGGTTTAAACCCACCGTCAAAGACTCAAACCAGGTAAAACCTTTCATTTTCAGAAGATTAGTGTGATCACTTCAAAGTTGTTTGCACCAAACAAGAATTGAACTTAAAAAATCACGTATTCACAGGCTATTTTTGCCACTAAGGGAGTGTTTCTTTTTCTTTTAATTTCTCTTAGTGCTAAAGGAAGTGGGCCCAATCAATATTTTAATGTTATTTTCTTGTTAAATAGTCTATATCTACAAGACAAATAAAACCATCCACTCCCCATTAAGAGGCATTAAGAGAGGGGGACCCACATGCACCCTTAGCTAACAAAAAAAATAAACAACCCCTAAGACACCGATTTGTATCTGATAACTTTTGCACCACTTGTGACAAAAAATGGTTTTGGTTCTCGTATAATTGTTGAGACTCATTTTGAAATTGATAAGGCCCATTACCAATCTTGGTGTGCCAGTTATTCATTAGCCCCATTATGATTCGGTGTGGCAGCAGCAAAAATAGATTTGCCCCTAGCCATCATGGTGATTATACTTTATAGTAAATACATGCATATTGACAATTAACAATAACCCAATTACGAAACCGAACTCTTTTAGAGTATGTTTTACAAGAATGAACCGTTTTTACTTATTTTACGAGAATAACCACTATATGTCACTCTCAACTATGTCACTATCAAGGACCACTTAAAAGCAATAGAAACTCGCCTAAGGCCTCGCTAGTACACCTCGCTTGGGACTTGTTGGACCACTTATGTAATCCGTTGGTATTTTTTTTGTTTTGTTTGTGCACCACCAATAAAAGACTTCATCACCACAAATCCCAACCCCCTTTTTCTGTAAATGCCCCATTTTTAACTTTTTTGCTTTAGAACATGAATTTTTAACTCTTATAAGCAAAGCCCAAGACAAAAAGTTTCAACTCTTTGTTTAATTTGCATGGATACTTTTATGTTCCAATTAAAATCTTTGGATATATGATAACTAGTAGTATAAATATTCCGGTTGCATTGTGCAGAAAGTTTTCTTATTATATATCCAACCCATCCATAGGTTTCCCCGTTTCATCATTACTCTAAATAGAACGTTTNGATTTTAATTTACGCTTTTTATTAAGTTGTTTTCTTATTATTACAAGTTTGTTAAACTCATAATCATGGTGATTTGGACAAAATCACAGTGATTTTTGATTTGCCCAAAATCACAAGTGATTTAGAAAAAAATCACATGCGGTTTGGCCTAAATCATTTGTGATCCACATAATTATTACTTAAAGCGACGTCATGTAATAATTAAGAAAATCTATTCAACATTCTTAAAACTTGGTAACGTAACCAAATATGTTCGCAAACATGATTATTACTTAAAGTGACGTCATGCAAATCACATGTGATTCGTGTGTAAATCACATGCGATTCATCTTAAAAAATAATATGAGGTAAAATCACATGTGATTTGAGGTAAATCACGTGTGATTTGCATATGAGCCCCTTAAAATACAACAAACAAAGCAATAAAAAAGGCTTATGACTTAAACTTGTCTTTTTTCATTTATGATTAAAAAAAAAAAAAAAAAAAAAAAAAAAAAAAAAAAAAAAAAAAAAAAAAAAAAAAAAAAAAAAAAATTGACATGACACTTCTTGATTGATACATTTTTCTAAAGTTTCTCTCTCATTAAACCAATCACTTCCTTACACATCATTGCCATGTCATTATTTTTTTTATTATTTTTTTTAATTTTTTTTTGGGTAAAGTGTATGTGATTGTAGCATTGCTCTTAGTAAAATGGTAAGATACATGCTTATACTTCAACATGTCTCAAATTCAAGCACCGTTTATGGTGTTTTATCTTTTTTTACACGTTACTTCTAAACTCAAGATCAAGTGAATGTTTTGGTTTAATTATAAATTGTATTTGATATTAGTCAGCTTATTATTTTTTTTTGTTACAATTTCTTAATAGACAAGTAATTCTAATTCATTTTACATTTACATTGTTTTACACTTTATTTGGTTTTTATTTTCATATCGTTGAAATTATGCAAGTTATTCTTATATCGATAGATTTACTAAATATGAGATTATAATTAATAAACATAAACATAAAACCAACTGGGGCTCAGTTGGCGACCAAGGGTAATTTGGGGAGGTATCTTTGGAGATGTCTTAGGTTCGAGTCTCACCATGGACTTTCAGGGGCGGAAATAAATAGAAGCATGTGTGGGGTTTATCCCCTAAGGCGAAGACTCGTGGCTTTGCATACTGCCTAATTGGATGTCAGTGTGGGCTCCAATCACTTTACTACTAACTTGCCGTTCAAAAGAAAGGAAAAAGAAAATTCATCAACATAAAAAATAAAATGTTTTATACACTCTCTGCTAAGCATGCTACTGTGTTATTCTTTTTGTAACATAAACTTCAAATGTTTTATTTTGTACCTAATGCGGTAAAAAAAAGAGAAAAAAAATCTTTAATATAGTCAGAATTCTATGTAATTGATTATACAAAGGACTTGCTAATTAGTGCCCAGTGGACATCTTTTAAACTATAAATACGTGCAATTAACATATAATTAATACACTCAAAAAATTTTTTTTTCAATCAAAAATGCATTTAATGAACATTAAATAAATGTAAAATTTACTATAATTAAATATGATTTTCAATTTAATGCACTCAAACTTTTCATATGTTTATACTTTAAACAATGCCAAGTGGTCACCCATTAGCAAATCCCATTAATAAACGCCCAAGGATTAATAGAACATTCAATAATTTTGGAAAGTTAAGAAATATCTTATATATCTTATAGTTAAGTTTTATTTATTGAAAGACAATTAACTATCCCAAAATTTACACAATAAATCAATCTCACATTGTCTTAAGCAAGACTTGAACCCACAACAATTTGATTAAGGAACATTTTCTCACATTGATACACAATCATTTGGTTCTTATAGTTAATGTTATAAAAATAACACAACACCATGAGGTAGATTATGTAAGTCGATAAATGAAATGTATTTGATTTCACTAAACGAAATAAGACACGTTTTAACAAAGTAATCGAATAGTTCCACAACAACGTGCGATCTTTTATTAACCTCGTTACTAAAATATCCAGTGTACGATCAAAGAAAGCGATTTTATATATTTAACATTCGCATTTGACGATTTAAACGTTTTCTAAATTCCCTTTCACGAGTAGTAATATTTAACGACCTCAAAATCCATTTTTAGTGCTTTAAAATCAATATTCATGGGCCAAGCCAGAACCACACCTAGTACAATTCCATATTAACTTCGTGATGAATATCTGAGTTTTGGACCACGATCTCTTGCAATCGCTCTCACTATCTAGTTTGTATTTTACTTAAAATAAATGCATATGTATATTTTTTATTCATTATCCTCAATCTATAAGACGATTGGTTACTTTTATGCCGATAGATTTGTTAAAATCCAGGTGAGGTACTACACCATCTATAAGCACATATATTGGTTTAGATAAAGGTGGTTGTTCGTATCTAAAACTTGCAATTCTTCCTCAATATAATATAGAACCTAGATATACTATAAGAAAAATTCATGTTGTCACGCTTTAACCTTAAGAATAGCAAATTTATACAATAAATACTGGAATTAGCTTTGAGAATATGACGAAAGTTATTAATAATATATTTCCAGAGGCGTAACAAAAATGCATATTCGCTTTGAAAGGAATTTATTCAAAGTTTGGATATAATAATCATCTTTTATATAATAAAAGAATTACATCATTTCAGAGTGTTTTTGCAAAACCTTTCTCACTGAAAAAAAAATTAGACCAATAGGAGAGCTCGATATTGCCACGTAGGTGAAATCAAGCAATATGATTGGTTAATAGAAAGTCAAAATTAAATTGATTTTGGTCAAACTTAATAAATTTGATGGAGAAATTTGGTTAAGAAAAAAAATGCATAAAAATATAGGTGTCAAATTTATGAAAACAAAAACTTAAAAAAAGAGGAAGTAATTAATAAAACTTTAATGGTTGAATTTTACATAAAATATATGGAGCTAAGTGTAAAATTACAAGTTTCCATGTTTTTTAATAACTTTGAAAAAAACACAAATAACCCGTTACACTTTATACCCGTTATACTTTATAATATGAACTTTGTTTAAAATGACATGAGTATTAGTATTAGTTTCAAACTTTCATATATTTAAATTACCAAATTTTGTAAATATGCGAATTAATTTTAATATTGTTAGTTGTAGACTTTCATCAATTATAATATTTTTTTTTAAATAAGGACTCATAAGGTGTGTGCGTTCTTATAAGAGGATTAAGTATCAACACATGATTGTCATGGAATGATTTTCTACGCCTGCTCAGGGTATAAATGTATAATTAAGTTGAGTTGCTGATTTAGATAATACATGAATATAGTTTAATGTACCAAAGATGTATTTTAGTGCCTATACGGAGAATTTTATTGTAGGAATTCTTAGCAGGTGTCTTTGAATGAGTTAATGAAACTTAGCTGGTGTTTGTTGTCATTAATAACACTATGGGTATCAACCAACGGTCTAAAATATGGGTGTCTTTTTACCTTGATGATCTAGGTCAATTGTAAAGAAAGTTGCACTAAAGTGAAAGGTCGGTAAGGATTCAAACAATCCTAAAAAGACTTGTGAATGTAATATTTGTCATTTTTTTAATGCATTTATAATTTACTTATACAAGTAATTATAATTTCCTTATATAGTTCGGCCTTAGAAAAAATTATTTTTATACATTAGACATAAACGTAAGATTAAATTTGAGTTCTACCCATCACATCTTTTTTTGTTTCTCTTTATGTAATAAAGAAGTTATAGTGTAAGCATCTATGTTAATTTTATAATTCTATGATCAAACATGAGAAGTAAATAGCACAAACTTATGCAAATGCAATTTTTCAAACAAAAAGGTACATTGATAAACATGGTATGATGGTTATTCATAATCAAATAAATGAATCAATCTTCAAAGCTATCTAAATATGCTACATGTTTTAACGAAAATATAAGTAAAAGAAATACCACAATTACAAAACATATCGTAAATTGATAGCATGGGTTTGCAAAACTAAAAGCATATATCACTAACATGTCATGCAAGTCAAGTATCATCATGTGATTGTGCTTGAATAATAAAATATAATTTTTAATCCAAAAGCATTCTCCTAAAATAATAGGTTAGATTATAACATATATAGTTATATACATATGATTTTTTATTTGTAGTCTACCAAATAAAACCAATTGAAACATGTTAAGTGATTCATTTCTTAATCGATAATAATATATAATAAAAACGAAATTTTAAAAACCCTGTGCACATGTATTATAACTAGTAGTTGTAAGAAAAGAAGTTCAAATTGGATGTCTGGATGGGCAAGTCATACAAAAATACAGATGAAGATTTGTGTGGCCAACATGTATTTGTTCCAACGCTATCCGAGTATGTTCAATAATGTTTCGCGAAATGGTTGAAAGTTCATGTTTCAACTGAGATAAATGTGTAAATTAGTACTCGAGTGTGTATGTTGTATGTCGAGATAACTGTGTAGAATAAGCGGGTGCGTAAGTTTGATGCTAAGAAAAACTCATACGAGCATTTATACATGTGTGCGTGCGTGCATCAGAATGATGAATCACGGGTTCAAAGTATGTGATATAAGTTTTTGCTCACAACGCAGAATAAATTTGTAGTTATTGTGATATAGTTGAGATATCATAGATACAGTCAATATGTTTACAGTTTTATAAATAAGAAAATTAGTATTGTCAACTTCTTTTCAAGTATTGGTATTACTAGAATCGTTAAGTCTCACTCTTGCTTAGTTTCGGCTCCTTTTTATAGTAATATGGAGATGCCGGGATCGAAAAGAGTTCCGTGAGCACTGAGCTACATAGATTTTATCTATGTAGAGCGAATTCTGTTATATCCGGATTATCATGAAATACACATAGTCCAAAATTTTGTGTTACTTTAGTGTTTCAATGAAATACGGCTGTTGGCTTTTAGTTCCAAATCCGTCATTTTATGTATAAAATTCTTGTATACATACATATCCAAAGTAGTAGGGGTGAGCAAGACTCTCGATGCTTGATTCCGACCGCCGGAAACCGATTCCGACCGACTGCTACTCGGGTCGGGACTCGGTTCGAGTTTTCCATGATCTCGGGACTCGGGTCCGGACGGTTCGGGCCGGGACGGGCCAAAAACCGAGAAAAGACAAGCAAAGATGACCGGAATCGACAAACCCGAAACCGACTATACCGAACCGACTGAAACCGACTACTTTCGGGTCGGTATTCGGTTTAGGATTTAGCTGCCTTTCGGCATCAGGATTAGTCGGGTCAGGTCGGGATCCGGCACGATGCTCAGCCTTACAAAGTAGATCCATACCTCTATTCCCAATTTCCAACTTACAAGTTACAATATTGAAATGAAGCAAATACGCAATAAACTATGCACATGTTTTGCGTAGATAGCTTGAGATATACTAAGGTTGAGTTTGGTACATGCCTATGGGAATCATGGAATGAGTTTCATTCCAAATAATGATGATGTTTGTTTAATGAATCTTGATATCAAATATGACAATGATGGATATATTCCATACTACATACCAGTCAAAAGGGCAAGGTATGAAAACTATCATACTGGAGGGCCTCATCTTATAAACTCATACCGATTGTGATTCATAGAAGCATACCAAACACAACCTAACTTTTTTCTAGAATCTCTAAAATTAAAGAAATGTTCCTGTAGCGCGTGCAATTTATGATTTTTCTCTTTTGAAACGACATTCCAACAAACGATAATATTAGCACAACTAAACTATTTGACTTATAAAAAAAAACATTTTTTAATGTTGCTTCCAAATAATTTTAAGATTGCATCGTGTATTAAATATTGGTTAAGTAAATGGTGATGTATACAGATCTTTTGAGATCCTATGTGTGATCATTATACCATGTCCAAGTAGTAACAGTACTGTTATGTCAACCAAAAATAGTTGATAAAGATGCTTGAACATACTGTATATATTTAGACAATCTGACTTTTATATTGGACACATACTTGACATCATTGTTAATACTGTAACAATTACGAAAAATGAATAAATTCAGTCCAACTGTCAACCACCAAACCGATTTTAGTCGGGATTTGAACGATAGTTCTGCCACTGTGATTTGGAAAAACGTCAATCAGATTGTTCGTTAGGCTGAGATCTGTAAGGTCATACCACTTGTTCACAGCCTTAGGCACAGTGGGCTGAAAGCGTTTCTAGTAACATACTGATTGAAACACGAGGTCAAACACACTAATGACTGAATACAACTTTATAATTATGAACAGCAGCTGATTGAGGTGGACAACTGCTATTATGCTTTACCAGTTTAGTTACAAATCATTTGCGCCCAAAAAACNTGTGATATTCAAAATATAACTTGTGATATTTAGAATATCACTTGTGATATTCAGAATATAATTTGTGATATTCAAAATATCACTTGTGATATTTAGAAACATATGAAAACGTCTGAAAATTGCCAAAAACATTTAAAACGGACAAAAATAAATGAAAAAAAAAACAAAAATGAATGAAAAAACGGATGAAAACGTAAGAAATTGTATGAAAACGGAAGAAAACGTGTGAAAGTGTAAAAACATGTATGAAAAGGACAAAAACTTTTGAAAAGTGGACAAAACGAAAGAAAACGAAAGAAAACGGATGAATACGAACGAAAACGTAGAAAACGAACGAAAACGTAATGAAAACGAACGAAAACGTAAGAAAACGAACGAATATGTATGAAAACGAACGAAAACGTATGAAAGCGTAAAACACACGTCTGAAAACGGACGAAGACGTATGAAAAATGGACGAAAACGAAAGAAAACGGACGAAAACGTATTTAAATGAACAAAAACGTATGAAAACTGACGAAAACGTATGAAAATAGACGTTAACGGGCGAAAACGTAAGAAAGCGGACGAAAACGTATGAAAACGGACAAAAACGTATGAAAACGGACGAAAACGGGTGAAAACGTAAAAAAACAGACGAAAACGTATGAAAACGGACGAAAATGTATGAAAACAGACGAAAATATATAAAAGCGAAAAAAAATGTTTATTAAAAAAAACGTGAATTAGAAAAAAGAAAAAAAAAAAAAAAGAAAACAAAAAGAAAAAAAACAACGTGAAAAAAAGGACGAAAAAAAGAGAAGCAAAAAAGAAAACAAAAAAGGAACAAAATAACAAAAATTCCTTAAGCGTGAAAAAAAAAAGAAAGAAATAAAAATAAAAGAAAGAAAGATATAAAAAGAATGAATAATAAAAAAGACAAAGAAAAAGGGGGAAAAAAAACATGGACTTATGTTTCCCATTTAATCTTAGGTTAATCCCCACCATTAGATCAAACTAGATGGGTGGTGGAGATTTGTCCCTTGGTATGCACCAAAATAAGAGTATGCATTTGAATTTTGCTCTGGTTAAGTAAATGGTGATGTATACAGATCTTTTGAGATCCTATGTGTGATCATTATACCATGTCCAAGTAGTAACAGTACTGTTATGTCAACCAAAAATAGTTGATAAAGATGCTTGAACATACTGTATATATTTAGACAATCTGACTTTTATATTGTACACATACTTGACATCATTGTTAATACTGTAACAATTACGAAAAATGAATAAATTCAGTCCAACTGTCAACCACCAAACCGATTTTAGTCGGGATTTGAACGATAGTTCTGCCACTGTGATTTGGAAAAACGTCAATCAGATTGTTCGTTAGGCTGAGATCTGTAAGCTCATACCACTTGTTCACAGCCTTAGGCACAGTGGGCTGAAAGCGTTTCTAGTAACATACTGATTGAAACACGAGGTCAAACACACTAATGAGTAATGACTGAATACAACTTTATAATTATGAACAGCAGCTGATTGAGGTGGAGAACTGCTATTATGCTTTACCAGTTTAGTTACAAATCATTTGCGCCCAAAAAACAAACNCAGTTTAGTTACAAATCATTTGCGCCCAAAAAACTACAAACAAGATATATCTACATTTCTTTTTTCATCTTCAAATACAAAAACAAGCATCTACAGAAGCAAACACAACTGGCTTCATATTACTGGCTTTTCCCTGCCGCAGAATCTGAATAGTTTGAATTGTCATTGGAACAAGTTCCACCAGAGTCTACCGTCTCACCAAGGAGATCGACTAAATCACCTTGATCAATGCACCTCCTCATAATAACACCACCGGATCTCTCACTCAGTGAAACCAAGCTCATAGCAGCAATGCTATTGGCAATAGCATGGTTCACGTCCGTAGCTCCCCCATACAAACCCCTGCTTCCAGCTGCAAGTACATTCTGCTTCCCATCAACATTGGCTAGAACCGAGGGGAGTTGGCTTGATCCACTGATTAGCAGCCTTAGTGTATCTCTTGCATTCTTCTCAGCCATGGAGTCAGTTTCCTGGATCAGTGGGCTCACAAGTGCCTGGTGAAGTGGCGGAATGGTGACATTCATAGCCGGCCCACCACTCACGAGGTATGCTTGACCTGAGGAGCAAATGTCCATGACAGGGATGTGCACTATAGGATCAGTCATCAAAGGAGTGAAAATTGGGATCTGTTGGGAAGTTGGCATAGACAGGGGTAACCGAACCAATGGTTCAGGTAGGAAAGGTGGGATTTCATCCAGATTTAGAGTTGGTTTCGGTGTTAGAAGACCAGATGACGATCTAGAAGCTGAACCTGTGAGAATAGAAGAAAGGGGAGGTAAGGTGAACGACTCGGTCATTGACATGGGCATCATCTGCATAGGTGCCACCGTGTATTGGAGAGCGGAAGCAACAGGAGGACACCAGCAATAGTATGGAGAAAAGGGAGGAGCTGGAGGTGTTGAGCTTAGTGATGCCCTGTCTGCCGTTTTCTCAGACAAACCAACTTCTAACCCTATTACCAAAGGGAATATTTGGGTATCGACAGATGATTCCTGGCTCTTGGCTTCACAAGACTGATCTGAAATAGATGTACAGGTAGAACTTGGAGAAGAAACAGAAAGGCTTTCAAGATTTTCAACGCCTGAAAAACTTCCTGCCTCCACCTTTCGCCTGTATTTCTCCCTAACAACGTGTTTTAAAAGAGCTTGGCCTCGTGGTGGCCCTTCTTTGAAAGAGCTTGGCCTCGGGCTTAGGCTACCTTGAACACTGCAGCTCCGACCACGTGAAGACTTCGATGCTAAGGATGATGATTGTGAACTTTCCCCGGAAGAGGTTGTTGAAGAGGACTCAACTTCAGTATTATTCACTTGAGTATTTGACCCAACAAGATAAGTACGAAGACGAGTCACAAAACATTCAAGACGAGAATCACTAATTCCAGTTAAATCAGCTAGGGAAGGCTTCTTATCAAGTAAATTCTTCATCTAAAAACAGTGCATGCAGCAAATCAGTACAGATTTGTAATATGTTTGTGGGAGAAACAACATTCGTATGCCATTTACTAAAACAATACCTACCTTATCAAGCAACTCATTGCCAAGAAGACTGGACTTCTCTGAGCACCAAAGGTAAAAAGGTTCACTACTAGGAACCCTGATCATAAAAGATCGACCCGAATTATCTGCAGGTATTCCCTCAATCGTGACAGATGAGCAGTCAGAGATGTTTCTCAATGTTAAAAGACGCTCTACATGGCCATCATCTCCATGAAAGGATATGCGCAGATCAGATGTTGGCAAGAGTGAAAGGGTTAAGTTTCCCCTGTTCCAATGTAACACATGATATGTATCAAATATTGACAAAATAAACAAAACCACACACAAAGCAAACATATTCAGAACAGAAGTAGCAACCACGCTACACAAATACTAATTATATAAAGAACTCTAGACTCATCCATTTTGTCTTCCAAAAAAGGAACTCCAAATTCATCTTAACAACTAATTTATGAAGCATAAACTCTTAGAGTTCTCTTCTCCCGATAGTGATCTGTTGATACACATACAAGTTCTATAATTCAATTTATACTAATTTCCTTCGTGTTTGTAATTGATTTTACTCAAAGCAGAAGACTACGAGAGTTGTAACTACTATAAGAACCCTTCTCAAGACAGATATTATCGATCTTATTCGCTCTAGAGATTGCATTAAACTGTTCATGTGACACCAATACACCATAACTCCAAGTAGTTAAATGTCAAGAGATGTACATAACATGTTAGTATCATTCACTCAATCTACATGTTAGATCAGTCAGGAGCAGTACAGCAGAAAATGATGAAAAGCCTTCAAAACTAAATATTAGACAAAGGGCGTTTAAAATTTAATACGTAGTAATATTTAGACACAGACTACACTTAACAAAGGCAGCTGTTCAAATTGTTACTCAACTTACATTTCCAAAAAGCATATTACATGGTGACAAATATTCAAAGGCTTGAAGCAATCATGAAAATATTAATTAGCACAATAATGACACTGGTAGTTTAATTCTACTGTTACACATGATAAGCAATAGAAGCAGTTTTGAGCACAGGAAATTCACATCAGCATCCCAAGAAAAAATATAGTAGTTAATGAGAACCTTTTTTAAGTTTATAAGCAATAACAAACAAGTAGCAAGAAAATACACTTTATGGACATAATACCATGCTTCGTTTTTAAAGAAACACGAAAAAAAAAATGTAGCACAAAATGGTTGTTAAGTCAAAGAAACAAACAAGGATGCCTTAAAGATCCAGATGGCAATTAAGAGACATAATTAACATAATATAGGAATCCAGGATGCATAGACATAGCAAAACTGTAAGAACATAGTATATACAATACAAGAGCATTACTCTACCTTTACTTCTTCTTAATTCAGAGATCATAATAGAACACGCCCAGTTACCTACAATGAAAAGACATATTTATTTGGAAGGATGAACATATCACACTATTAATAAGCTGATATGCATGGGCCTACAACTTCTACTCATTAATTACTAACAAATATAGGGAGAACAGTCAATAGGAACATGTTAGATCACAAGAACACCAAGTGATTAAATATTCAATTATGATAGAATTCATGGTTTCCACACACAGGATAAACATATAGTATCATAAACTGAAGTATGTTAGTATTAGACATCCCTAAAATGTGACTAAAGACCCGCAGTAGATATTTTAACAGTCGACCAATACTGTGAAAACATTAAGCGACCATAACCCGACCAATTTAATATCCACGCCGGACCATCAACCTTCGTGGTTACCTGCCCACGTCAAATACACCAGCTACCTATGTCAATCCAGGCCACAGATTTCAACAAAACAGCCAAATGGTATGCAGTATGCATTACCAACCATAAGGTGGTTAAGCTACACATACGTCTGCGGATGTATAAGGTACTCGATTTTACCCTAACAACTCTAGTGATAAAAAAGGTACCATATCTCCTGGACTCAAAACATAAAAAAAAAAATGGTATATGCCAATGCCTTATACATTCAGACTAGACACAGATAACCAAAACATCACAAAAGATGTTATATGCCAGTTCGTCAAACGCCAACAAATCCTAAAAGGCCATATGATTAAACTAAGTATTAACCAGACGACAGTCACAGTATACGTGCAGACTATCCACAAAGAAACAATGATCGTCTTGCTCTTTGTATGCACAAACTAAATGCTTAAACACTTCCAAACAGTACTAACAATAACAATCATACCGAATTATCATCAATCTAAAATTCATTTCAACTCCCAATAAGCTACTTGAGTAACATTTCCACAGGCGAGACATAAACCCCTAAAACTTAGCATAACCTACTAAACAACTTCGCCCAAATCTAACTTAACGCCACTAAACCTTAGACAAACACGTACTACGCCAAATTCCATTAACAATGCATAAAAATGAAACTACCTGCATATTGGGAAACCAAAATGCTCCCTTAGCTTCTCAATCTAGCCCAACGCGAACCGACACAAGCAACACACAAACACCTCGCAAAGCAATCGTACTCGAAGGCCCTCAATAATGCTGTTGAAAGCACAAAAAACACATAATAACACATTCAATCAACAAAAAAAAAAAAAAAAAAAAAAAAAACATTATTTCGAGTTTTCGCCTTTACTAAACCAATCATCTAAACTAATAAAAACTGAACAACCTGACTTAAATGAGCACAATAATCGAATCCTCAGCCCACACCCACTAGACCATCAGCCTTAAAGCAAAGGCTAACTCTCGTCTGCACGACACGCCGCCATCACCTGCATACTCAAGCGCGGTGAACCACTTCAAACCGTCTTCTCATCAATCATGAAATCGTCCTTCAACAAACATATCTGTTACTCCTTACCGTTTCCGTTACCGTTAACCTCACCACGTCAGCATCTATGATTGTTGCTTTCGTATTATTATCAGTTCATATAACGATGATTTTATAGAGATTAGATCTAATTATTGATTGGATTAATTTTTAATTTTAATTTTAATATGTTATAAAAATAATGAGATGAGTAAATGGAAAGAGATGAGAAAACGAGAGAGATAAGGGTTTGAGATTGAAGATATTTATATGAAATAAAAGGATCGGATTTGAAAAGGGGGTTAAGGATTAATTGCGGGGGTTGGAGTACCGGGGTGGGGCGACCGAGCTGACGATAGGTCCAAGAATCAGCACATGTGAGTCCGGGGAGAGATGTAACCGTGTGACTGTGTGAGTGTGGGTGAGAGATGTGACACGTCATTAAACAGCCCGACGGTATTGGTTTTTTATTTTAATGGCATAATGTTTATTATTGTTTTTCTTCTTTGGTTCTACTATACTATTTTTTTCTTCTAATAAAATAGTGATTCTGTGCAACCGTATAGCAATTCAGAGGCTTATACTTGTGTAATGTCGAGTAATCTAACGATAATTGTAATCAGAATTTTTTGTAATTTTGTTACTAAAATGAAAATGTAACAAAATAATTTACATAAGCTATTGATTTGCAACGTAATTATAACAATTTAATCACTAACTTAGCCAGTGACTACGTTCTTTTTTTTGTTTGTTTGATATACATAAATGATACATAGTTTTTTGGTTATGTAATTGTTTTGAGGTGTTAATTCTATTATTACTGTAACGAACTTTTCAAAATTCAAGTTAGGCTTATTGTTACCACGAAAAATACCAAG
>LBNU01001128.1:247880-262573 GCA_014162995.1 Artemisia annua | reverse complement strand
CAATAACAATCATTACCGAATTATCATCAATCAATCTAAAATTCATTCAAACTCCCCAATAGCTTATTGAGTAACATTTCCACAGGCGAGACATAAACCCCTAAAACTTCGACTAAACTTAACTTCGCAAATCCTAACTTAAGCTCGACTACCCCAAACACTTAAAACGCCACTAAAACCTAACAAAAACACGTACTACCGCCAATTCCATTCACAATGCATAAAAATAAAACTACCTTGCAGTACTTGGGAACCAAAAGCGTCCCTTGCTTCTCAATCCTCCAACGCGAACCGACACAAGCGGAACACACAAAACACCTCGCAGCAATCCAACTTCCGACGGCTTCAAAATGCTGTTACAACAAACAAATAACACAAATTTCAATCAAAAAAAAAAAAAAAAAAAAAAAAAAAAAAAAAAAAACAATATTTTCAAGTTTTCGCCTTTACTAAACCAATCCATCTAAACTAATTAAACACAACCTGACTTAAATGAGACAATAACCGCATCTTCAGCCACCACCACTAGACACACAGCTTAAGCAAAGCTTCAGCCTCTCGGCTGCACGACACGCGCCCCAACTCACCTGCATATCAAGCGCGTGCAACCACTTCATAACCGTCTTCTCCATCAATCATGAAATCGTCCTCATCAAAAACCTCCCTGTACTCCGTTACACGTTACCGTTTACCGATTAACCTCTTCCACGTCAGGCATCGTGATTGTTGTTGTTCATTATTATTATTCATGTTCATATTAATCGATTGATTTTTAATAGGAGGATTAGATCTAATTGATTGATTGGATTTTAATTTTTTAATTTTTATTTTTTATATAAAATAATGATGTGATTTTTTTATTTTAATAAATGGTTGAAGGAGATGAGAAACGAGAGGAGATAAAGGGTTTGATGATGGTGGAAGATATTATATGAAATTGGAAGGATGCGGATTTGAAAAGGGGGGGTTTAAGTGGATTTTAAAGATAGGGTTGGAGTCGGGGCGGTGGGGGACTATTGCGACGATTGGTCCAGATCAGCAAAAATGTGGGCCGGGTTAGAGATGTAACCGTGTGACTGTAGTGGAGTGTGGGTGTGAGGATGTGACACGTCATAACAGCCGACATATTTGGTTTTTTTTTTTTTTTTTTTTTTTTTTAAAAATTTTGATGGTCATAATGTTGTTATTTTATTGTTTTGATTTCTTTGGTTCTACAACACTATTTTTTTTCGAGATGTGATACATGGATCTAATAAATAGGCCTAACCGTGGACCTACCGCATTAATAACTTGTACATTTGATAAATGTACAAGTTATTAATGCGGTAGGTCCACGGTTAGACCTATTTATTAGGCCCATCTATCATTTTTGTTTTTTTTCTTCTAATAAAAGTAATGATTCTGTGCAACCGTTGATAGCAGCAACTTAGGAGGCGTTTTACTACTTGTAATGTAATGTAATGTGACTTAATTGTAATCAGAATTTTATTGTAATTTTGTTTGGTTTATTAAAATAAAAATATTGTAATTCAAAATATATTACATAAGCTATTTGATTTGCAACGTAATTATAATGAAATTTAATCGACTAACTTATCTCAGTTGACTACGTTCTTTTGGTTTTTTTATATTACATAAGATATTAGTTTTTATATAATTTGTTTTTATTATAAAACCAAAAAACATATAATTTTTTTTCCCTCAATTTTATAATTATTTTTAATAATTTTATTATAATAAAAGATGAGCCAAGAGAGAGGTAAAAAAAATGGACAAGAGAGTATGTATAACAAACCTTAATTAATAATCAACGCTGCTGTGAATTTAGGAAAACTAAGGAAATAAACATAGATAGCTTTCGCTTAAAAATATTTTAGAGAAGTATAAATTTTACAGAACACCTAACAGAAAGAAATAAAAACAAGCATAGTGTGAAATTTATCTAAGCATAAGTTTGTTATTATTTCTAAAAGAAATTTGCTTTTCAAAAACTAAACGAAAGTCATTGTCAAGTTGCATATTTTTAGTGATAAACGTCATGAAACACATAAATAAATAAAGAGTCGTTTTCAACACTAAAGAACAAGGTCCAAATATTCCTCAAAGGTGCACTATTATATACTGTAAAGATCAACATTTGCAACTTTCAACTTAATTTACAAACTAATATATATAAAAATAATGATGATATAAATGGTGAAGAGATGAGAAACGAGAGAGATAAGGGTTTGATGATGTGAAGATATTTATATGAAATAAAAGGATGCGGATTTGAAAAGGGGGGTTAAGTGGATTTAATTGGGGGGTTGGAGTCCGGGTGGGGGACCATGCTGACGATGGTCCAGATCAGCACATGTGGGTCCGGGGAGAGATGTAACCGTGTGACTGTGTGAGTGTGGGTGAGAGATGTGACACGTCATTAACCAGCCGACTATTTGGTTTTTTTATTTTAATGGTCATAATGTTGTTATTTTATTGTTTTTCTTTCTTTGGTTCTACTATACTATTTTTTTTCTTCTAATAAAAGTAGTGATTCTGTGCAACCGTTGATAGCAATTCAGGAGGCGTTTTGATACTTGTGTAATGTGATGTAATCTAACGTAATTGTAATCAGAATTTTATTGTAATTTTGTTTACTAAAATGAAAAAATTGTAATTCAAAATATATTACATAAGCTATTTGATTTGCAACGTAATTATAATGCAATTTAATCGACTAACTTAGCTCAGTTGACTACGTTCTTTTTGTTTTTTTTATATTACATAAGATATTACAGTAGTTTTTATATAATTTGTTTTTAGGGTTAATTCTATTATTAGGTAACGAACTTTTCAAAATTTTCAATGTTAGGTATTTTACTCACGAAAATACCAAGTTAGGTAACCAAACTTTGTGACACCTTCAATGTTATGTAATATGACCGCCTAAGCTTATGGGCCCACATGTGATGTCAGACAAACTCATTATCATCTTTGGAAGAAAAGTAAAAATCTAGAAAACACAAATTCATTATCATCTTTAAACAAGATCTTTATCTTCCTCGTCATCAAACCCAGATTCCGGCAAACTTTTTCCAGCAAACCCAGATTCTGTATGATGTTTATCTTTGATAAATAACTAGTACCAGTATTAGAGATTATATGTTATTTGTTCCAAAAAATTTAGCGTCTAAATTAGAGCTTTATAGGTTACTGTTCCAAAAAATTAAGCCTTTAAATTGAAGCCTTGATTTCTTTCAATTCTGATTTTACTCTAGAGTCCAAAAACATTTCAACAAACACTAGATACGTTTTTATATAAACTTACATTCTACAACTAAAACCAACTAGATATTATACTATATTACATTTATTAGCACAAACATTAAACATCCTAATCAACAACTATCACCCAGTAAACTCATCAACATCGATTCCGGCAAACCCAGATTCCGGCTTTGTAGTATTATGGATATATGAGAATCATTAGAAGATCATTCTTGTGAATCAAATGAAACCCAACATCCTAAACAAAAGATCACAGTGACAAAAACATTTGTACTATTCGCTAATTCTTCATCTTCTTGATTCAGATCCAATCCATCCATTAATGGCTTCCCCAAAACCTTCACTTCTCTTCATCACACTCCTTTTACTCCTCCACCTCACCGTCACCAACTCCTTGTGAAGGCTTCGAAGATTTGGAGTGATATCTTCTAAGTAATCGTTGTCAGCTTTTCGATATGATTTGGAGTTTTTTTTTTGTGTGTTTGTTCGGATTTTTTTTGAAGAATCTGTGATGATGATATAATTTTTTGATCGAGTGTGGTTGTTGATTTGGGTTTTGCTTTTGTTTATGAATAAATCGTGGTTTCAGGTTTGGACTGAGTGTGGATGTGGTTTTTGTTGATGTGAAAGGGTGGAGGAATAAGAAAAAGGACAAAAATATATAAATAATGGTACAATGGTAGCCGGTTGCACCGGTTACCAGTTGCAAAAATAGGCAAAATTACCTAACATTGAATAAAGTTGAAAGTTTGGTTAACTAACTTGGTATTTTCGTGAGTAAAATACCTAACATTGAAAATTTTGAAAAGTTCGTTACCTATATGTAGAATTAACCCTTGTTTTTATTATAAAACCAAAAAACATATAATTTTTTTTCCCTCAATTTTATAATTATTTTTAATAATTTTATTATAATAAAAAATGAGCCAAGAGAGAGGTAAAAAAAATGGACAAGAGAGTATGTATAACAAACCCTAATCAATAATCAACGCTGCTGTGAGTTTAGGAAAACTAAAGAAATAAACATAGATAGCTTTCGCTTAAAAATATTTTAGAGAAGTATAAATTTTACAGAACACCTAACAGAAAGAAATCAAAACAAGCATCATGTGAAATTTATCTAAGCATAAGTTTGTTATCTCTACTACTTATAAAGGAAAAATGGTCAAAAGTGAAATGTTGAGTTTTCAATGGTCAAATGAGAGAGAAAGTGAAATGTAATTAATACTCTTATTAAAACACCCCAATACTTAAAAGTACAATTATTTATTCATATTGTTCAACCAAATTAAAGCATATCTACCAAATTAAATACAACCAATTCAAACACAAATCGGGTTGACCCGGGACGCTTCAAACCCGGCGGGTTGACCCAATTTAATGACCCGTTTTCGACCCAACCTAGCAAGTTGACCCAGTTTAAATCGACCCATTTTTCGACAAGAACGGTTCAACCGGTTGAACCACCCGGGTCGAACCGGGTTTCAAAACATTATCCATTACTTAAAAGTACAATGATTTATTCACATTGTACAACCAATTAAAAACATATCTACCAAATTAAATACAACCAATTAAAATACAAATCGGGTTGACCCGGGACGCTTGAAACCCGTTTTTCGACCGAAACGGTTCAACCAGTTGAACCACCCGGGTCGAACCGGGTTTCAAAACATTATGTTTAATTCCCAAATCTTCAAACTTTTATTATTTTTCGTTTATAACCTATAAACTTTTTTTATCAATAAACTATCTGTCGCTATAAAATCCCGTTGCTAAGCACGGATACTCGTCTAGTTATTTCTAAAAGAAATTTGCTTTTCAAAAACTAAACGAAAGTCATTGTCAAGTTGCATATTTTTAGTAATAAACGTCATGAAACACATAAATAAATAAAGAGTCGTTTTCAACACTAAAGAACAAGGTCCAAATATTCCTCAAAGGTGCACTATTATATACTGTAAAGATCAACATTTGCAACTTTCAACTTAATTTACAAATGCTGATTTTTGTCGGTATTAATTAATTCCACAACTAACCCAGCCTATCTAGCTGGAAACTGTGACAGTAACAGGCAAAACCAAGTTAGCCATTGATTTCTTGACGCTCATTAGGGAAAAATATATTATCAAGGGAACTTGCATAAAATTGTGTTAAACATGATCAGAAACTTTATTTTACACAATTAATCTAGCTTATTAAATAAAGATTTAGGAAGTTGTACGCATCTGTTTGATGGTGAGTTCAAACTCCGTAGATTAGTCGGTTAAAAAGTGGGAAACCATTGTTTACCCCGCGGCCCCCATTGTTTAACCCACCACACACACGCAAAAAAAAAAAAAAAAAAAAAAAAAAAAAAAAAAAAAAAAAAAAAATTTATGTATTAAAGACACGTTTAACTGGTGGTTTCCTTTCTTGTTGCCCTGTAAGTTTGTGACAGTTTTCTTCATACGTCAATGCGCAATTGCACATCTATGTGCTTATCTAAAAAGGAAAACGTCCTTTGTGCTCTGATTAAGAGCATGTGTTGTGCTAAAGAAGACAAAGTTTCGCCCAAGAAACATAAAAGATGGTATTTAAGTTCTATTTCGGTGCAATGAATCCATATTTCTAAGTTCAAATCCATGAAACTAAAAAAAGCCTCATATTCAATTGGCAACATTAATACTTCTCTGTGTCGCGGGTAGTATCCCTACAACCATTCTGGTTTTTTGACGCTTGAATTCACTTACTTTTCTTACTTTCTTTGTTATAGTCATTTACGAGGCCTTCAACATCTTTCCAGAATAGGCCTTCCACCAACACTCCATCCTTTGTAAACCTGCAAAGAGAGACCATTTGGTGATTGTTAGGTGATTGTTCTACATTAATTTCAAAAAGTACAGGTGCAAAAGGTGTGAATGAGAGACCATTTGGTAACACTCTTGGTGAACTCCACGGTTGGCTTTGCAGAAATAGATTTAGGATCTGCGCTGGCTATCGTAAGTGTATACTTATCAGAGAATCTGGGAAGCTTTGAAGATATCATCAACCCAGTGCTGTTGTAAGCTGAGCCCTGTCAAAATAACACTTGCTGATTAATGACGGGTGATACCAGTTGACTTTTACTTTTGTCATACAAGAATACTGTACGTGAGCTAACACACCAATAGTGAAAGGATTATTATTACAAACACTGCCTTACTAACCAGATGTCATAATATTGTCACATACTTTTTATGTTCAGTTTATAGAAATGCATCAACATAAATGTAAGGAAGATTGCATACTGTATGGAGCATGAAATTCAAGGCTCAAATTTGATATCTAACATCATTTAGTCCATCCTTCAAACAATAAAACAGATTCTTGAATCCCAACTATAAGCCATGAAACTTAGCTTCCAATCACATTCTTATTGGTTAAATTACAGTAAGATGCTGCAGAAGCAGCTTATTTGATACAGGGCTATAAATGACACTTACAGGCTGAATGGTCTTAAACCCATAGCTAATAGCACACAGGAGGACAGGACCTTCAAACAAGGCGTTCATAATATATGTAAAGCTAAAAACTATCAATGACTGTCTTAAAGGCTGAGTGATCTCAAATCTACATAGCTAGTGACAGAGCATTTAAAAGTTAATAAGGCTTTTGGTGTATGAAAAAATTCTGGAAAGAAAAGTATATTAGGCTCTCCTCATGTCGACAAAAAGACGGAGGTCTGTAGAGATAAAATTGATGTAAAAATAATTAAATGGTCGTTATATATGTCTTTGGTAGCCACTCATTTTCTATCTTTCCAGACTTTTTCACAACAAATATGATACAAACAGAGACCCTTAACAGATTACGGAGGGTAAGCATGCTGCTGTAAATACAATAATTTTTGCCTTCTTGTGAAGCTTTTAAATCGGGAAAAAGAGTTTTCCCTCCTAACTTTCTGCATGATTTTATGGCAACTTAAAACACCACAAAACTTCACAGAATGAGCATGCACCTTAAAACTTAAAACAATCTCACTCCATAATCGTACAGTCTCTCTTAAAAAATGGGTGTTGTGGCAGCTTTAGAGGTTCCCCATATTTTCTAAAATTGTCACAAGTCAACGCTTCTGCAGGATTCAATATTTGCATATTTTTGTCCAGCTCAAAGATCAACTTGCACCCAACTAATGATAATCCATGCTTAGCTCATAGTACAAATTGACTTTGTGTCATTTGAGCTTTCTATTTTTGGCAAAAGTGATAATACCCCATACTTGGGTCATTGGCTTGATACAGTTTAACGTAGATCCAGAGTTTAAAGTCTCGAAACTAGAAACTAGCAAGTGCCCCCTTCATTTTGGGTGAAAACGAGCCGAGCCAAGCCGAGCCGAGCCAAAGCTTCTAAAATCTCGGGCTCGACTTGTTTAGAAGTTCATAAAGCTTGAGCTCGAGCTTGGCTCGTTTGAGTCTTATAGTTTTAGCTTGAGCTCGGCTCGTGAAATAATTAGAAGGGTTGGGTACGCCTCGGGCTCGACTCGCTTATATTATAGGCCTAAACAAACAAAAGCACGATGACTTGTCAAGCACACTAGGCTCGAGCTCGTTTATTTACTCTGAGCTTGTCAAGGACATACACATTTACACATAATACGTATCAATATATTTCTAAGGCTTGTATAGGCTCGCAAGCCTAATCGAGCTTGTAAGCAAATTATCATACTCCAATCTATTTCCTAAGCAAAGCTCTAGAGGTACATGAAGTTAATTACTTGCCAATCCTGACAGCAGTATTAGCACTCGCATTTGTACATACAGCATGAATGCTACAAAGGTATTTCCAAACTCACCCTATATGTGATTGATTTGTCGATTAGACGAGCAGAATACAAACTTAAGATGCGAGGAAGACTTGCTAAATAGGCCACAAACCTTGGAGAACATATTATTCCGTCCACTAAGCTTTGTCAAGGGGGCTTTAGCAGAAAGAAAGATTTTGGCATAAAGACTTTTTGGAAAAGTTACAAAGTGGACGACTATAGCATTGTGTCATGAACGAGCCAGTGATTAAGAAGGAAAGGGCTGTGAAGTTTTAGACGAAGCCTCAGGAAAAAAATGATTTAAAGATAATATATATTTAAGTTCTAACAAGTAGAGAGGGAAAAAAGAACTCACTAATGCCTTAAGTTTGATTTAACTAGGAGGCTTACATGTTGGTTAGACAATAGGTATTCAGGCATACGGATTGTGCTGATTCTTTACTCGTGGGAATCCGAATCAAATAAAACCAATAAAGATTATGAAGCAAGTCACTAAAGATTCAAAAAAAACTTGAATAAAAACTGATATAGCTTGGATTATACATATTTTCTTTATCTATCTCATTCCCTTCATGCTTAGTTTAACGTAACTGTGATATAATATCTATTAATTGCTTTTCAGGTCCAAAATAGAAGAACAATAATGTAGAGAAATGAAGATGTCAAGTATAGAAAGGTGTGCAGCCGCACAACATCCGGAAGCATATTTGAGAGCACACATAAACGTGATAGTCAAAAACCAAATGACAATATTACAATAATCAACCACCACAAAAGCGTCTTGATGGAGCAGATGGTGGAAAATCACCTACTTTTTCCCAAATCAAATGATCATGAGGAATTGATGTATGAATAAACGAATGTACTTTCCAAAGACGATACAAACAAATACAAGATAGTAAAAAAAAAAAAGAAAAAAGAAGAAGACTTAAAATACTCAACAAAGCCAGCTGAAGAAATAAATTGATCTCATCATAGCAAGGATAATTAGCACCATCTAAACTATTAAACACCTAACACTAATCTCACTTATAAATTTGTTTAAAAACGCACAAAACAAGAGCTCTCTTTTTTTTCTTTGAACAGCAAATTTAATGAAAAATGAACCTCTAGCAAGGAGCTGTTTAGTTCCTATTTCCTAACTTATTACTACCAGTCATAATTCATATAGAGTTTTCACGTTCACAGTAGAACTAGAGCACGTAAATTAATGCACTCCTTCAGAGAATCACATTAGCCAATAGAAAACGAGACAACATAGCATATTAGCATCATACATGCAAACTGTACAACATAAATCCAGCTAGACTATAATTAAATTTGAATCTAAAACGAAAACACAAACTTACAGCGGGAGGATAAGTAAACAAAATCGCATTCTTCTCCTTAGTATAAACAATCAGCTGCAAAATCCCGTTAAACACTACATATGTCCAAACAGTCAAGGATCACACAAACTCAATTTCCAAACACTAATTACTCATTTCTAAAAACATAAAACTACATATCGAAAAAAAAGGATATAATCCGATACACGCCATAAGATAATTCTTATTCTCGGGGAACTTCTTATTATAAAACTGAGCAAACAAAGCAATGACGATAACAACTGCACCAATCAACAATCTAATATTACTCGTTCTCAGATCTTTGCTGTATCCGCGGCTCGCAACAACCTAAAATTATATATAAATTATAAATCAATAAGGTTACAGCCCTCCTCAAACTCCTTTACCTGCATAAATAATTTTTTTAAGACCAAGAGAATTCATAGGGTAAGACATTTTGAAAAAAATTGATGAAATAAGAAATCATGTGAAAAAGCATACCTTTCATTATCTAACGTCATTTCCCGAATTAAACATGTCTTCTCTTCCTCTTCTTCAAGACCAAACTCTCTGCTGCATCAGCAATTGCATTGAACCATTTCACTTTTCTTGTTGACAACATGTAAGAACCCATCACCAATCCAAGTAGGGTCCCACATCCGTATCCCAATATCACCACTTCCCACGTAAATCCACTTTCCTCCTCATGATGTTCTTCTGCTTCAAGCTGTGGTTTGTGTGCATTCTCATTGCACTTTTTGGGAAGTGGAAACCCACATAGTCCCAAATTCCCTGCAAATGAGTTCTCTTGAAATGTGTTGACCTGTGTTCCTTCTGGAATACGCCCCACAAGCTGGTTTTGTGATAGATTTAAGACTGCAAGACCCTTGATTCCTGCAAGGCTTTGAGGGATATTTCCTGTGAGTTGGTTCCAAGAAAGGTCTAATGATTCAATCTCTGATAGTTTACCAAGAGAGTTTGGTATTCGACCATTAAGGCTATTGTGGGACAAGTTTAGCACTTTCAAAGAACTCAAATTTCCGATTATTTCTGGTATCCCCATTTCAAAATAATTGTTTGATAAATCAATAATAGTTAGGTCAACAAAAAGTCTTGGAATATCTTGATCCACCCCTTTCACCGCAACAACAAATGAGTAATACAATCCACCCATGTCCAAATATTCTGGTGTTGTGCTGCTTTTAACAGCATTCTTCATGGAATTGAAATTTTGAAAATATTTTGCAGGGAGTTGACCTACAAACCCATTATGAGATAAGTCAAGAACTCTGAGACTTTGAAATGGGGATTCAACAGTTGAAGACGGTTGAATGTGTCCAAGAAAGATGTTTGATTTGAGGATAAGAACCTGTAAATTTGGAAGATCTCCTAACCATCCAGGGAATGTACCATTCAAGTGGTTGTTTCCCAAATCAACTACTTTCAAGGATTGACATTTGGACAAGGAAATCGGCACCTCTCCTCTTAAATGATTTCCATTCAAAATAAGCCCTTCTAAATTTCCACAATCCCCATATACGTCTGGAATTGTTCCTTGAAAGCTATTATTCCCCATATCTATCATTCTAAGAGATGTGGAGATATTTCCAAAGCATTGTGGAATCAACCCACCAAAGCGATTATTGGACATATCCAAATAGTAAAGAGTACTCATGTTGCAAATTGATGGAGGGAATGGTCCCTCAATCAAGTTGGACTGCAGATACAGTTGTTGTAGTCCATACCATTGAAATTGTGGCAAGTTTGTTATGAAGTTATGTGAAAGATCTAGATAAACCAATGAATGATTACCTCCTATCTCCCCTGCCCAATGAGGAATTTGGCCATGGATTTCGTTGCTAGAGAGATCTAGCTGATGAAGTTGTTTCATGGCTCGAAATGAATTTGGAAACACCTTTAGCTTGCAAGAGGCCAATAGTAAGTATCTAAAACCAGGGTTGACATAATGATTGGCATTGTTTGTTGTAACAGAGAAACCGCTGTATGAGAGATCGAGATATTCAAGGTTTGTGAGGGTTGATAACAATGTATCCAACTCGAGTTCACCACTAAAATTATTTTGAGAAAGGTCTAGAGAAGTGAGGTTGGTGAGTTGTGGAAATGTTTGCTCATCAATTTGGCCACCTAACTGATTGTAGCGGAGGTATAACCTTTTTAATGATGGAAGAGCAAACGACTCAAAAGGAACAGTTCCACTGAACATGTTATAATCTAAATTGAGAAATTGTAAAGAGGGGGAAGTAAACAGCCGAGATGGCAATGTCCCATTAAGACTGTTATATGATAATTGAAGAAAAGTAAGGTGTGTGAGGTTGAAGAGGGAGCTGTCAGGATGAAGTGTACCTTGTAGCATTCCGCATTGGAGATTGAGACGGATGACGTCACCGGTGGAGTCGTCGCAAGTAACTCCGTCCCAGTTACAACAATCAGTACTTGTGTTCCAGCTCATCATTTTTGGCTGATAATCAGAACCAAGATAATTACAGTCATCGATTGGGTAATTGATGGAGGAAAGGTTATGTTTAAAGAGAAGCAAAGCTTCACTTTGTTCTTGAGAGCATTTATGAATATTGATGAAAGAGGCGGAAGAAGAAGTGATAAGAAAGAAAAGAAAAAAGATACTCATTTAGAATTACAGGAAATTGCTGAATCAATTTGATGGTGAGAATTAGATAAAGTCCACATGCTTTGAAAACACCATTGTCAAAAGTCAAAACAAGTTGGCGCTCACTTTCCACTGACCGACCAATATAATTGCAAAGTTATTATGTTATTATTATTATTTTTTATTTTATTTTATTTTTTTCAAAACATGCTTTTGGGTTCTTTATCAAATAAAACTTTTTTTTCCCCTAAGACAACTAATTATCTCACGATTTATACACAACAACCATATCATATGTTTTAAGCAGGACTTGGACCCACAACAATTTGATAATGAGCTTCTCACACAATAAGGGAGAGGGGATCATTGGGACAGAAGCCATTATACAATATATATATAAAACCCAGGAATGTGGGCTGCCCAATTTGTGGCTGAAAACACGGGTGGCATTATTTTGAGCACTGTTCATTGATTAAAAAAATAATAAAAAAAAAATTGTGGTGAATNTTTCCTTTATTGTGCAAAATTTTCAACATTAAATTGTCATTAAAAAAAGAATACCGTTCTTTCTTTGGCAAATTTTCAGGTTAATAGGTTAATTTGATTAGGATTTTGATATTACACTCAGAAATTATTGTACTTCACAAACAAATGTTTGCAAATGTATGGAGTTTACTAGTTTATTAATGTTGTCGGTCTTAGCGTTAATGTTCTTTCTATGTTTTATACGTAGACTTGACAAACCAAGCCATAAACTTACATTATCTATAATTTCGACGGCTCAAAATGCTGCAACAACAAAACACAATTCAATCATCAAAAAACAATATTTCGAGTTTTCGCCTTTAATAAATCAATCATCTAAACTAATTAAACAACAACCTGACTTAAATGAGACAACAATCGATCTTCAGCCACACCACTAGACACATTAAGCTTAAGCAAAGGCTTTAGCCTCTGGTCTGCACGACACGCACCCATCACCTGCATATCAAGCGCGTGTAACCACTTTATAACCGTCTTCTCATAAATCATCATCAAATTATCCTCAACAAAAATCTTCCTTGCTCCGTTACCGTTAACATCATCCACGTGAGCATCAAGATTGTTGTTCTTATTATTATTCTTGTTCATATTAATCGATTCGATTGATTTAATAGATATTAGATGTATTGAAACCCTAAATTAGATCTAATTGATTGATTGGATGTAAATTTTTTGTGATTATTTTATATATGTAATAATAAATGATGAAGATGAGATACAAGAGAATAAAAGGGTTTGATGATGTGACGATATTTATATGAAATAAAAAAGGATGCGGATTTGAAAGGGGGAATTAGGGTGCGTTTGGTATCCGACTATGAGAATAACACTACGACTATGAAAGTGATTAAATGTGCTTGTTTAGGATGAGGGGGCCCACAACTATGGTAATGAATGATAGAAATGCTACATACTCCCATATACCTCAAAAGGGTAAGGTATAGATCTTTCATACCGAGGGGTCTACCACTACTATCAGAATCATTCCCATTGTGATTGATGGCGGCATACCAAACGCACCCTTAATTGGATTTGAGTAGTGGGATTGGAGTCCGGGTGGGGACCATGCTGACGATGGTCCGGATCAGCAAATGTGGGTCCGTGGAGAGTTGTAACCGTGTGACTGGGTCAACTAGGCTGGAATGACCAATTTGCACATCTATGTGCTAATCTAAAAAGGAAATCGTCCTTGCTTTGAAATGGATCCTCTTAAGTTATTTATAACTGGATTGATCAAGTTGCAATTATCAACCATTGGATCAAATCCAATGGCTCAAATCATCTCATGTTCTTTTGATATGAGCCATTGGATTTGATCCAATGGTTGATAATTGCCCAACTTGATCAATCTAGTCATAAACAACTTGAGAGGATCTCTTCCCGAGATTAAGAGCATATGTTGTGCTAAAGAAGATAAAGTTTCACCCAACAAATATAAAAGATGGTATTTAAGTTCTATTTCGGTGCAATGAATCCATATTTCTAAGTTCAAAATCCATGAAACTAAAAAAATCCTCATATTCAATTGGCAACATTACTACTTCTCTGTGTCGCGGGTAGTATCCCTACAACCATTCTGGTTTTTTGAAGCTTGAATTCACTTACTTTTCTTACTTTCTTTGTTATAGTCATTTACGAGGCCTTCAACATCTTTCCAGAATAGGCCTTCCACCAACACTCCATCCTTTGTAAACCTGCAAAGAGAGCCAAATAAAATCATTAAATGCGACAGAGGGCTATTAGGTGATTGTTCTACATTAATTTCAAAAAGTAAAGGTGCAAAAGGTGTGAATGAGAGACCATTTGGTAACACTCTTGGTGAACTCCACAGTTGGCTTTGCAGAAATAGATTTAGGATCTGCGCTGGCTATCGTAAGTGTATACTTATCAGAGAATCTGGGAAGCTTTGAAGATATCATCAACCCAGTGCTGTTGTAAGCTGAGCCCTGTCAAAATAACAATTGCTGATTAATGACGGGTGATAACAGTTGACTTTTACTTTTGTCATACAAGAACTGTACAAGAATACTGTGCGCGAACTAACACACCAATAGTGGAATTATTATTATGACAAACACTGCTTTACTAACCAGATGTTATAATATTGTCGCATACTTTTTATGTTCAGTTTACAGAAATGCAT
>LBNU01001128.1:141894-246954 GCA_014162995.1 Artemisia annua | reverse complement strand
CCTACACAAACAAAACAACACAATATATGTCATTTAGTTACAAACAAATATACACAAACAAATAATCTTGAAATAAATGATAATTTCTAAAGAACTTCCGACGATAGCAGCAGCTCACGGTGTCATCAGCAGAGGCAACCCAGCCAGCGACGTCTTATTTTGGCAGTGGTGCAAGTGGCGGTCGACTTTGGCAGTGGTGCAAGCGGCGGCACTGCAAATAAAATACCAAAAAAATTAGACCCAAAAAAAAATGTATCTAAAAAAAATATGCAATTACAAAAAAAACAATAAATATAAAAAAAAGTGTGCATCACCAACTAGATCTGCAGATCTATAAAAAAAATCGATAGATCTAGATATAAAAAAAATCATTTTTATAAAAGATCCACAGGGTTTAAGGTTAAAAACATTAATAAAATCATTTTTATAAAACATTTAATCATAAACTGGGTTAAATAAAGTTTTTAGAAAACTAGGGTTTTAAAAATATAAGTTTAAAAATAAAAAGGGTGGCGCGTGATGATAATTACCGTCGATAACAAGAGAGAAAAGGTGGTGGCAACTCTCGGTGGTGGTTGTGGTTCACGGTGATGGCGCGTACGGGTGGTTACGAAGGGAGTTGGAGGCTAACGAGCTCCAGAAAGGTGGTAAATATAACGATCTATCGATTCGGAAAAGAAAAGGCGTTGCCGGAAAATTATTCCGGTGACCGGCCGGAATCTGCTGGTGATTTTGGCCGGAAAATTTGAAGATACCGGCGACCGGGATAGAGAGAGAAAAGAGAGAAAAATGTGGGTGTGTGTGTGTTATTAATGATAAAAGTATATAAATAAATAATATAGGGGTTTATATATGAAAAAGTCTAAGGTAAGTTTGGAATAAATGAAAGTGTAGGGTGTGTAATGAAAATACAAAGAGGGACCAAATCTGCCAACGTAGTTAAATTTCCAGCAAAAACGCTTCAGGGCCCAAACGACCTACCAAACGTAGTCAAAAAATTATGAAACTTGCGCCATCGTTTTCAAAATGATTTTTCCAACAAAATCAACTATAAATATGCAAAACTTTATCGAAATCAATTTATTTGGCAAATTCGGTTCGTTTCATGTCATTTAAAGTTTACATCAAACAAAAATTCCGTGAGCAACGCGCACGTTTATTGTCATTCAAATCAATTAGAACCAACTCACGCATAACGAATCAAACAAGTTTTGAATATGTGTTGGTATTTTGTGTGAAAACACATAAAAACGAAAAAAAAGAAAATATAACTAACGTGCCGTAAAAAACTCCCGCAGCAACGCGCGGGTTACCCCGCTCGTTTGATATATTTATCATTTAAGATAACCAACATTTTGTTGAACCTAAGAGTTGAATCTAGGCCAATATAATTTTAATTTTCTTTTATTGTGCAAAATTTTCCACTTCAAATTGTCATTAAAAAAAGAATATTGTTCTTTCATTCTTTGTCAAATTTTCAGGTTAATAGGTTAATTTGATTAGGATTTTGATATTACACTCAGAAATTATTGATACTTCACAAACAAATGTTTGCAAATGGATGGAGTTTACTAGTTTATTAATGTTGTCGGTCTTAGCATTAATGTTCTATGTTTTATACGTAGACTTGACAAACCAAGCCAACTTGCATTATCTATGATTTCGACGGCTCAAAATGCCGCAACAACAAAACACAATTCAATCAACAAAAAACAATATTTCGAGTTTCCGCCTTTACTAAATCAATCATCTAAACTAATTAAACAACAACCTGACTTAAATGAGACAACAATCGATCTTCAGCCATACCACTAGACACATTAAGCTTAAGCAAAGGCTTTAGCCTCTCGTCTGCACGACACGCACCCATCACCTGCATATCAAGCGCGTGTAACCACTTCATAACCGTCTTCTCATCAATCATCATCAAATCATCCTCAACAAAAATCTTCCTTGCTCCGTTACCGTTAACATCATCCACGTGAGCATCAAGATTGTTGTTCTTATTATTCATGTTCACATTAATCGATTCGATTGATTTAATAGATATTAGATGTATTGAAACCCTAAATTAGATCTAATTGATTGATTGGATGTAAATTTTTTGTGATTATTTTTTATATATATAATAATAAATGATGAAGATGAGAAACAAGAGTATAAAAGGGTTTGATGATGTGACGATATTTATATGAAATAAAAGGATGCGGATTTGAAAGGGGGAATTAGGGTGCGTTTGGTATCCGACTATGGGAATGACACTATGACTATGAAAGTGATTAAATGTGTTTGTTTAGGATGAGGGGGCCCACAACTATCGTAATGAATGATAAAAATGTTTCATACTCCCATATACCTCAAAAGGGTAAAAGGGTAAGGTACAGATCTTTCATACCGATGGGCCCACCACTACTATCAAAATCATTCTCATTGTGATTGATGACGGCATACCAAACGCACCCTTAATTGGATTTGAGTAGTGGGATTGGAGTCCGGGTGGGGAACATGCTGACGGTGGTCCAGATCAGCAAATGTGGGTCCGTGGAGAGTTGTAACCGTGTGAGTGGGTCAACTAGGCTGGAATGACCAATTTGCACATCTATGTGCTAATCTAAAAAGGAAATCGTCCTTGCTTTGAAATGGATCCTCTTAAGTTATTTATAACTGGATTGATCAAGTTGCAATTATCAACCATTGGATCAAATCCAATGGCTCAAATCATCTCATGTTCTTTTGATATGAGCCGTTGGATTTGATCCAATGGTTGATAATTGCCCAACTTGATCAATCTAGTCATAAACAACTTGAGAGGATCTCTTCCCGAGATTAAGATTAAGAGCATATGTTGTGCTAAAGAAGATAAAGTTTCACCCAACAAATATAAAAGATGGTATTTAAGTTCTATTTCGGTGCAATGAATCCATATTTCTAAGTTCAAAATCCATGAAACTAAAAAAAGCCTCATATTCAATTGGCAACATTACTACTTCTCTGTGTCGCGGGTAGTATCCCTACAACCATTCTGGTTTTTTGAAGCTTGAATTCACTTACTTTTCTTACTTTCTTTGTTATAGTCATTTACGAGGCCTTCAACATCTTTCCAGAATAGGCCTTCCACCAACACTCCATCCTTTGTAAACCTGCAAAGAGAGCCAAATAAAATCATTAAATGCGACAGAGGGCTATTAGGTGATTGTTCTACATTAATTTCAAAAAGTAAAGGTGCAAAAGGTGTGAATGAGAGACCATTTGGTAACACTCTTGGTGAACTCCACAGTTGGCTTTGCAGAAATAGATTTAGGATCTGCGCTGGCTATCGTAAGTGTATACTTATCAGAGAATCTGGGAAGCTTTGAAGATATCATCAACCCAGTGCTGTTGTAAGCTGAGCCCTGTCAAAATAACAATTGCTGATTAATGACGGGTGATAACAGTTGACTTTTACTTTTGTCATACAAGAACTGTACAAGAATACTGTGCGCGAACTAACACACCAATAGTGGAATTATTATTATGACAAACACTGCTTTACTAACCAGATGTTATAATATTGTCGCATACTTTTTATGTTCAGTTTACAGAAATGCATTGACATAAATGTAAGAAGATTGCATACTGTATGGAGCATGAAGTTCAAGGCTCAAATTTGATATCTAACATCATTTAGTCCATCCTTCAAACAATCAAACTGATTCTTGAATCCCAACTATAAGCCATGAAACTTAGCTTCCAATCACATTCTTAGTGGTTAAATTACAGTAAGATGCTGCAGAAGCAGCTTATCTAATACAGGGCTATAAATGATGCTTACAGGCTGAATGGTCTATCCATAGCTAATAGCACGCAGGAGGACAGGACCTTCAAACAAGACGTTCATAATATATGTAAAGCTAAAAACTATCAATGATTGTCTTACCGGCAAGGTGAACTCAAATCTAAATAGCTAGTGGCAGAGCATTCAAAAGTTAATAATGCTTTTGGTGTATGAAAAATTTCTGGAAAGATAAGTATATTAGGCTCTCCTCATGTCGACAAAAAACGGAGGTTTGTAGAGATAAATTGATGTAAAAATAATAAAAAAATGGTCGTTATATTTGTCTTGCGTAGACGCTCATTTTCTATCTTTTCAGACTTTTTCACAACAAATATCATACAAAGAGACCCTTAACAGATTACGGAGGGTAAGCATGCTGCTGTGAAAGAATACAATAATTTTTGCCTTCTTGTGAAGCTTTTAAATTGGGGAATAGAATTTTGCCTCCTAACTTTCTGCATGATTTTATGGCAACTACCAAGCATTATCATAAAATACACCACAAAACTCTTCACAGAATGAGCATGCACCTTAAAACTTAAAACAATCTCACTCCATAATTCTATAGTCTCTCTAAAAAAATGAGTGTTGTGGCAGCTTTAGAGGCTCCACATATTTTCTAAAATTGTCACAAGTCAATGCTTCTGCAGGATTCAATATTTGCATATTTTTGTCCACTCGAAGATCAACTTGTACCCAACTAATGATAGTCCATGCTTAGCTCATAGTACAAATTGACTTTTGTGTCATTTGAGCTTTCTATTTTCGGCAAAAGTGCTAATACTCCACGCTTAGGTCATAGGCTTGATACAGTTTAATGTAGACCTAGGGTTTAAACTTTAAAGTCTCTAAACTAGAAACTAGCAAGTGCCCCCCTTCAATTTGGGTGAAAACGAGCCAAGCTGAGCCAAAGCTTGTAAATCTCGGGCTCGGCTTGTTTAGAGTTCATAAAGCATGAGCTCGAGCTTGGCTCTTTTGAGTCTTATAGTTTTAGCTTGAGCTCGGCTCGTGAAATAATTAGAAGGGTTGGGTACGCCTCGGGTTAGACTCTTATATTATTGGCCTAAACAAACAAAAGCTACTTGTCAAGCACACTAGGCTCGATCTCGTTTATTTACTCTGAGCTTGTCAAGTACACACACATTTACACATATACGCATCAATATATTTCTAGGCTCGTTTAGGCTCACGAGCCTAATCGAGCTCTGGATATGAAGCTCGGCCCAAGCTCATTCTATAGATTAGCTTTCAACAGGGCTCGAGCTCGTTAAAGCTAGGCTTGTTTCAAGCTTTTACTGAGCCGATCCCAAGTAGCTCACGAGCTGGTTTACACCGCTCTGGCTTTCACCAAATCATTGATGTACTTTCCTTACAAAGAAGCAGTAGAGCAAACATTGCAAACAGAGCACACACTGCAAACAGGTAAATGAGGTTAATAAACACCTTCACAAATTTCCCTTTTCTTGTGATCAACTTCTTCTAACTCTGGTCAACTACAATCAGTTTCAGCCCCATGTGTTACGTTAACCACGAAAAAACTCCACCACAGAAGCATATGCATGTGCGTGTTCCTTCAGAAAATAAAATTTTCCATATCCATTCACGTATGTAGAGAAGGTATCATGACACACAGTGCCTCACCGAAGATGATGAGTACATTCTTAACAAACTTTTGCATTTGTCAGCAAACTATGTGTCGCAAAGCACAAAAATATAAGATATATCTAGTTACGATATTAGTATGAGTCTTGGCTTAACTACTCGTATACTTTCTATTTAAAATTTCAAGTATGAGGTTTTGCCCAATGGAATGCCTTCTAACAAAACAAGGAATATGTATGAAAGAGCATAATTTTAAGAAGTCTATAAAAAGTAAAAGACTAGTAAGAAACCTTCAAAAATAAAAAAAATTCACTACAAACTATTTCTTTAAAGAAACTTTCGCTAATTTATACAAACATCGTTATACGTTATGGCATGATTCATACTACCAAATATAACCACATTAATCGCATTCTAACAGCTAGACTGTAAATTACCAAAAAAAAAAAAAAAAAAAAAAAAAAAAAAAAAAAAAAAAAAAAAAACTCAATACTTTGTGAGGTGTAAACGAACCGAACCGTTCATTTGAACATTCATGCAATCATTCGAGTTATAAGTCGTTTCAGATCGTATTCATTATAACTGAACAAACATGAAACAAATTTTGTGTTGGTTAATTAAGCACAGTGAATCGAACATAAACACAAGCCTTCATCGTTCATGAACGTCCGTATATGTATGTTATTTTTTATTCCACAATATCGTATATTTATTTAATACACTCCTTCGAGAATACGGGCAAACTTTCAAACAAAACACACAAAAATGAAGCGTTACAATATTCTAGATATTTTGTGCTTGTTTTATACATTCATTATTTCCATTCTTCCATGTTCTTTATTAACATCCTGTAATGAACGAACATGACAAACTTATTTCTGTAATTATTTATTTTTGTTTTCACTTTCACAATCTCTTCATATATCACGCACATCAGGGCGAATCATGATGGCTTAAGCAGTCACGATTATTAGTCATATAAGTCAGGTTGAGAGCACTAACGCCCTCCTTTAAGATAAATTAGTTTTAGGCACTATCTATCATATGTTATCACGAAGCATTAATGTGCTTATGCATATTTGAGCATTTGAATGTGGCCTTGTGGTGATAATGTTCAAGCTGTTCTTTAAGGTATGAGAAAAATCGTTGAAGTTTAAAAGTTCTTATCGTTTGAAAATCAGTAGAACCTATATATATAAAAGTGTGTTTATCTATCTGGGGGTGATTTCCACTTTATATTAACATTTTATGTGATTCTGGAGTACTTAGCAAATCATTATCTGTCTAAACTTAAACGAACAAACACGCTAACCATATTTTAAACTCTTCTCCGTCCTCTAAATTCCTCTTGTCTGAATAGATGTACACATTTTATTCCTGCCAATTCATTTTCTGTTCACGTCATAACTCAATTTGCACGTTGTTGATACATATACACCTTTCTTGAGAATATTATTTTTTTTTTCCTAGTGCGTTAAGGTGTCATCAAGGAATAACGCAGTATATCCTCTATTCACAAGTATCATTATTACATGAAAGATTCAGTTCTACTTCGTCCGTAAGAGGTATGACTTTTTCAGAAAACACTGTTTCACAGTAGATTGCTTTTCGTTCAGATGCGAACAAACATTATTAATTACCCATTATCCTAAAAGCGCAAAAATCGGAATTTTGAATTATCGACTCATTTGGAGCGAAAATAGTGTCTGTGTGCTTTCACTATCGATTATCGCGACTGAGCCTTAATGGCGCCATAGGTATGCAAATAAAGATCCGCTAATATTCTGCGCTGTCAATCTAAGTTCAACATGCTAATACTTATGCCATTCATCTCAGATCTCCCTATCTATTAATATTTATCTGATTTTAATTTTTCATCAAGCAAAATAAACCCCCAAATCCCAAAATTCAAAATTCATAAACCTATATATATATTATTCTTGGATGATGGCAAACTTTCCTAACCACGGTACCTAACCAGCGCTTGTACTTATACTTATGCCGAGCGGAAAATCAACCCCCAAAAAATATCTATAGAGTGTTCTTAGCGTTATAAGACCAATCACCCAATCCAATCATCAAACACTTCTGGTACTCGACCACGAAACTGTATCTAGTGATCTAGGTTATCTAGATTGCAAACATCAAAACAACTAGTACTACGATCTCGAAATGGAACGCTTCATTTCTAATATGTGTTCAATATAATTGATGTTACCTCAAAATATTATGAATGATTTGGAAAAGATATGAACTGAGATTGATGCCGTGTGATCAAGCGTTAATGTAAGTAGCCATTAAAGATTGTTTGTGCAAGTAGGTTCATCATACAACATCAGAATCAACCATGCCTATCATGAAATCTTCAGCCTGGAAGACTTTTGGGTCATTATAGAGCAATATCCTGATCTGGTTGATCAATCACCCTCAGGCGTTCCAAGGCCGGACCACGCTTATTGGACATCGACCATGCAAAAAAGAGCATTTGTTCCCATCAATCCATACTTGTAAGATAGGTAAAATCAGTCCAGAGTCTGANAGTATTGAGTTAAGCTCAACCCGACTACTAAAACTTGGTCTTAGAAACTCAACTCGAGAGCTCAATTGAGTTTTAAATTGAAAGCTCAAACTCGATTCTTTTCAAAAACTCAAGCTCAGCCGAACTTATATATAAAGCTTAAGCTTGATATGTCGACTAGACTTATTTCGTGTACGTATTATTGTATACGGTTAATGGTATTTAAGTGATTATATGTCTATTAAAATGGCTCGTACGTAGCCTTACGTGTAAGTATTTTAGAGGTCCAACTAGACAAACTCGACATGAGTAGCTCGCCTCTTATAAATCAATTTGATTTTAATTAGTAGTAGTTTGCAAGTCAAACTCGAATAGTTCGTGAGTTTTTCTTGTTTGATTTACTCTCCTTGTACTTTAAGATGAAGAGTGTCTTCGACCAATAAGTCAACGTAGACATGTTTGATGCAATAAAGGAATCACCCAGGATGAAAGAGTGTATCAAAACAATAGCTTTTTAACTTGGAACAAGACATGTCCTGGGAAAATGAATCAGTCCATTCGTGATTACCATATTCAGGATTGCTGCTATGTTGCATGACGAGCTTCTTCCAGATGTGATCCGTCTACCTACTACATCATGTTGTTAAGCATTTGTTTACAAGTCGATTTACATAAATACTTACGACATAATTTATTAATAGTTTAACAACGAAGAACAGGAGCTATTGCATACTGGTTCAAATACTAATTTTGTACAGAGACTAAATCAAACGAGAAAAAATAGAGAAGGATAATAAACATGGGGCTAATACAGGATTTGCCTCAGTCCTCACAATAAGAATCAAGAAAGTTTATACATATTGCACCAACACCTTACAATCTCTTGTAGCTTATCCACTAAGCAATACACTGTAAGTAGATTCAAATATAACCAATTATCATCACTTCATTACTAATCCTCATCCCAGTTTCTTTTTCGTACAAACGTTTTACTGTTATTTCATGTGGAAATGGAAGAAGGTGGTTTGTTTTACTATATGGCTAAGGAGATTTAGATTTCACAGCTTTACTGCGTCCTTCAACAGCATCCACCGAACACCGAACACCATTCACAAGTTCTTCCTTTACCATGAACAAAACGGCTGCAGCCAGAACACTTTGTACAATCTTTGTGCTCATCCCTTTGTAAAATCCATGGATCCCTTCGTGTAGCATCTTTAGAATTGCATCCATTTATCTTCCTACTGATGTTTTTTGTCTAACCCGATGACTTGTCTTGCCTGAAGTCTTGACTGCAAAATGCATACAATAATATTTAAGACACGGGATTAGATAGTTTAATGCTTCTGTAAACACTGGGGTACGTGGTGTAACAGAAGAATAAAAAAACGGGCATAAATTTTGAGTTGAGATAAAATTTTCGACCCATTTACTTACGTGTGGGTCGCTTTGCGTTGTGCCAACTCGTCAAACAGGAAGAAAGTCATCTAAAGTGAATTTTTAATGCATAAAGCATCCTAAATCACTTTTTCTACCCCATTTACTAATGTATGGTTCGCTTTGGGTTATGCTTTATGAAAAAGTTGCCTGTTGCCCAACCTGCCATTTTTCCACCCCTAGTTCGACCATTAACATCTAATAAGGTTTACGACGAGTTAGATTCTTGAAGATGGTATCAGTCAGTCTTGAGACCATTTTCCCATCCCTAGTTCGACTATTAACATCTAAGGGTAAAACTTAAGACTTGGCTGGTCAAGTTATCAAAAGATAATAACAAATAAATCCGACCATTGCTTTATTTTTCATGGATTTNATATTTTGAAATTGTATTTCCTTAACACAAAAAAGGGGGGGAAAATAGTAAAAAGTAACGACTCAACCCGTGATTGTTCTTGAAACTGACCCAAACTCATTTTAACCCACTACTGACACCGCTAATTTATATTCTCATTGTCTCAGTCATCTTGTGGCGCCTCTAAGGTTTTGGACATCTGTGCATATCCTGTTATGGATATATCTTCACATCCATCGATAATGTTTTAAACAATTTGCATCCGAAACCATGAAAGCTGAAATTTCAGTTATAATTACTGACCATAACTTTGGTTGTTTGATAGGTCAGGAAGTGTTATATAGAGTACCATCAGGTGGACATCAACTAAACCGTCACTTAATCTCTGAATTATCTCAAAACTGCTGTAACAGGAAAGCAAAAAATGTACTCATCTACCGTAAATCCGAACAAAAGGCCTAAATTAGATGGCCAAAAGATGTAACACTGGTTATTTACTTGGACACCATATCATTTGTCTTCAAGGCTAGCATACAGCACAATAACATAAATGAAGTACAACAGCTAGCATATCCACTACAAATTTAGCCACTATACATCTCAGACCATCCAGCTTCAGCCATAACATTCAACATTTCAACCTACGTCATGTAGATGATTATTCAAGTGCAGGATCACTGGCAATTTGGTCTCATAATCAACTCATCAAGCAGGTGGTGGGCAGATAATGAAATGCTAAATGGCAAAACAATGTTACTTGATACTTTTAGCTTCCTCTAAAACACATCAACATAATCTGATTTGCTGCTTTATTCATATGTAGAACAGATCGAACAAGAACACACTGGATGGTCAAATCAGATATACTAAAAGACAAGTAATTATTAATAATGCTTTCCTTTTCACACCTTACAATTCGGTAACAAACACTAGTGTCTACAATTTTATAGCATACACGATGGTTGTATGATCATCAAAATAACAAACAACTTACTGAATTACACCAAGGTCGACAACATCAATACACGATCACCCAGTTACCAAGTAAATATGTATTAAAATCCTAACAACACACTAGTATTACATACAACAATAATTCAAAGATATAAAACACAAACATCATAATTCACAAGCTGATATACGACTGCATAATTCAGAAGGTCCCCGCCCTCCTCAAACTCCTTTACCTGCATAATAATTTTTTTTTAAGACCAAGAGAATTCATAGGGTAAGACATTTTGAAAAAATTGATGAAATAAGAAATCATGTGAAAAAGCATACCTTTCATTATCTAACTTCATTTCCCGAAGTAAACATGTCTTCTCTTCCTCTTCTTCAAGACCAAACTCTCTGCTGCATCAGCAATTGCATTGAACCATTTCACTTTTCTTGTTGACAACATGTAAGAACCCATCACCAATCCAAGTAGGGTCCCACATCCATATCCCAACGTAACCGCTTCCCACGTAAATCCACTTTCCTCCTCATGATGTTCATCAGCTTCAAGCTGTGGTTTGTGTGCATTCTCACTGCACTTTTTGGGCAGTGGAAACCCACAGAGTCCCAAATTCCCTGCAAATGAGTTCTCTTGAAATGTGTTGAACTGTGCTCCTTCTGGAATACGCCCCACAAGATGGTTTTGTGATAGATTTAAGACTTCAAGGCCCTTGATTCCAGCAAGGCTTTGAGGGATATTTCCTGTGAGTTGGTTCCAAGAAAGGTCTAATGATTCAATCTCTGATAGTTTACCAAGAGAGTTTGGTATTCGACCATTAAGGCTATTGTGGGACAAGTTTAGCACTTTCAAAGAACTCAAATTTCCGATTATTTCTGGTATGCCCCTTTCGAAATAATTGTTTGATAAATCAATAATAGTTAGGCCAACAAAAAGTCTTGGAAAATCTAGAGTCACCCCTTTCACCGCAACAACGAATGAGTAATAATTTCCATTTCCACCTCCCATCTCTAGATATTCTGGTGTTGTGCTGCTTTTAACAACATTCTTCATGGAATTGAAACTTTGAAAATATTTTGCAGGGAGTTGACCTACAAACTTATTATGAGACAAGTCAAGAACTCGAAGACTAGGAAAGGGGGATTCAACAGTTGAAGAGGGTAGAATGTGACCATGAAAGTTGTTTGATTTGAGGACAAGAACCTGCAAATCTTGAAGATCTCCTAACCAACCAGGGAATGTACCATTCAAGTGGTTGTTTCCCAAATCAACTACTTTTAAGAATTGACATTTGGACAAGGAACTTGGCACCCCACCTTCTAACTGATTTCCTTTTAAAATAAGCCCCTCTAACAAGTCACAATCATCATATAAACTAGGAATCGTTCCTTGAAATCTATTGTTCCCCATATCTATCATTTGAACAGCTGAGATGACATTTCCAAAGCATTGTGGAATCAATCCACCAAAGCGATTATTTGACATATCCAAAGACCATAGATCGCTCATGTTGCAAATTGATGGAGGGAATGGCCCCTCAATCAAGTTGGACTGCAGATACAAGTCTTCTAGTCCATACCATTGGAATTGTGGCAAGCCTGTTATGAAGTTATGTGAGAGATCCAAAGTCCATAACTCCCCTATCTCCCCTGCCCAATGAGGAATTTGGCCATGGATTTCGTTGCTAGAGAGATTTAACACTCCAAGTTGTTTCATGGCTCGTAATGAATTTGGAAACACCTTTAGCTTGCAAGAGGCCAAAAACAAGCGTTTAAAACCAGGGTTGACATAATGATTGGTATTGTTTGTTGTAACAGAAAAACCACTGTAAGAGAGATCGAGCAATTTAAGGTTTGTGAGGCTTGATAACAATGTATCCAACTCCAGTTCACCACTAAAATTATTTTGTGAAAGACTGAGGAAAGTGAGGTTGGTGAGTTGTCGAAATGTTTGCACATCAGTATGGCCAGCTAATTGATTGTGCTGGAGGTCTAAGTGTTCTAATGATGGAAGAGCAAATGACTCAAACGGTACATTTCCACTGAACATGTTATGACTTAGATCGAGATATTCTAAAGAGGGGGAAGTAAACAGCCAAGATGGCAATGTCCCATTAAGTTTGTTATTCCCTAAATCAAGAGAAGTAAGGTGTGTGAGGTTGAAGAGGGAGCTGTCAGGATGAATTGTACCTTGTAGCATTCCGCAATTGAGATGGAGACCGATGACGTCACTGGAGGAGTCGTCGCAACTAACTCCATCCCAGTTGCAACAATCTGTACTTATGTTCCAGTCCGTCATTTTTGGGCGATAATCAATACCAAAAATATAACGACATTGATCATCTAGGTAATCGTTTGTGTAATTGATGGAGGAAAGGTTATGTTTAAAGAGAAGCAAAGCTTCACTCTGTTTTTGAGGGCATTTAGTTAAGGAAGCAGGAGAAGCAAAGAGGGTGAAAATATAGAGAAAGGAAAAGATAATAAACAATTTTGAATTAATCATTGTGTTTCACAAGTATATGAAAATGTGTTTGGTCTTAGTTTCATTTATAGACGAATCATTGGGCTGTACAAGTCTATCAAAAGAATCCTTCAACGAAATTCACGAAAAAGAAATGAATCTTTACGTGGTCCACAATAATCTTTAAACATATGGTGTGTTCTCCACTTTATTTTATGACTGGAATTGGACGTAATGAAAAGAAATTGAATTTCTTGTGTGTTCTCTAGATACTTGAAGAAAGAAAGTGGAGGGGACATTATGCCTTTTTTAAAGTTGATATTTACGTCCAGAGGTGACCTGGGCTTAACTAGCTAGGTGACCTTAGAAATTGAGACCTTTAGAAGTTTTGTATAGAAGAAAATTAGGACATACCTTAGAACTAGCTAGGAAACCACCTTATAATTGAAAAGAGCTAAGGGAAGGCAAAGAATCCATGGAAGAAACACTTGAAAACAAAGCTCTAAGTATTGCGTTAATGGAGTTTTGGGGGGCTGTGTTTTTGGTGAAGAAGACGACTTAACAATTAACATATTTACGTAATTTATTTTATCGTCAATGCTTTATTTTTATAAAAAGTTTTTTTTTGGCCCCTCCACTTTAGTATTTCTATCTGATTCAGTTATACTTGGTGAAGAAGACGACCCAACATCCAACACTTTATTTTATTTTATCGTCAATGCTTTATTTTTATAAAAGGTTCTTTTTGGCCCCTCCACTTTTGTATTTCCTATCTGATTTTTGAGGTAACCGAATTTTTTATCTTGTAAAAGTTATACATATAAGGGCATATATGTAATTTTTTATAATAGCATTACTTCTCTTTCTTTCTGGTTTTTACTACTCAAAAACATGAAGTTAGATAACATGCTTCTGCCTTTTCTTCTCTCTTATTTTTCTTTACATTTTATTCATTTTTTAATTTAACTCGAAAACAGAGTGTAAAGGAAAACAATTTTAGGATAAATGGCATATAATAGTAACGTACTTTTCCATTTGTGCCATTATCAGATATGAACTAAAAATATTACAACAATACCCATCGAACTTTCCATTTTTGTGCCGATATCAGCAACTTCATCATTTTTACTTTCAAAATTCACGTCATGGGGCACACGTACATGTCATGCCCCTTATTTTGTACCGTTAGGTTCCATGTCAGCCCTTCATACACACCGTTAGGTTGTGTATGTTAGTGTTAGGGTTATATGTGTTTTTATTGGAGAAGACAACCTACCGGTGTGTATTAGGGGCTGACATGGAACCTAACGGTACAAAAAAGGGGCATGACATGTACATGTGTCACATGACGTGAATTTTGAAAGTAAAAATGGTGAAGTTGCTGATATCGGCACAAAAATGCAAAGTTCGATGGGTATTGTTGTAATATTTTTAGTTCATATATGATAATGACACAAATGGAAAAGTACGTTGCTAATATATGCCATTAACCCTTGGTTAAAATGAAAACTAAATCGAACCAATAGAAGAGTTAAATTTAGCCTATTTTCCAAACTTGAGCAAATCTATTGATAAAAAAAGGTCAACATTAAATTAATTATGGTTAAACATATAGTTGCATAAATTAAGTCATATTAAATAAATAATAATATTGTTTACGTATGGTATGTAAATTGATATTAAAAGTGGATTGGGATGGTTGTGTTGTTTGGTTTGCCGTTGAATGGTAAAGACCTAAAGAGTTGATAACGATAAAGAAGTTCGGATAACACTTAAACAAACCATTTGAGAACCGTGTGAGACAGTATTTGCCCAAGTGTTATGAACTTTTGAAGTTTAAATGTGGTGCCTTCTATTTATATAGAGGCATGTAGGGTTTAGAGATAATCCCTTAATGGATGATCAACAGTTGTGGGGTGGTCACGCGTTGATCATCTGATGAGCAGACAAGGAGGACATGTGGCCTTCCCTCCTTGGCTCATACAAGAGAGTGCTTGCCTTCCTATAATGTTGGTTGTGTATCGGCGCTTCGCTAACTCGAAGCGCCTCGCTATGAGAATCTGGAAGAGTGGAAGAGATAGTTGCACGGGACTTGCTTCTTCCTTCGTTAACATCAAAAGGGTAGAAGCGAAAAGGAAGGGAGGCCACTGCCCCATGTCATATTGAACATTTTAACTGTTAGTGACAATTGGGGACATTTTTCCCATGTACATGTACTATGCGGCCTGGGAGAGGTTACCAGGTCCAATGTGGCATGGGTTTACATGGTTCTTGTCATATGTTCACTTGCGAACTTTAAGTAATGGGCTTGTTCCGAGCGTGTAGTTAGTGAGCTTCGGCCATTGATACTGATACACTACCAAGTCCCCACAGTCTGGTATTATTTCATGTATAAGTGAGATGATGTTGGACTTTGAATAACTGAGTCCCCACTGACTTGTGCCAGGCTACCAGGGTTCGTATATCAATCCTTATGACTCCAGACTAACTTATACTTATCTTGCAATGATGACTAGGGTAAAAGTTGAATTACCCAATATGTATGGGGTGTACATGGTAAGGTAGCATTGAATGTTTTTGATAGCGGAAATTTGCAAAACCCCAAAGTTTTATTATCCTCCTAGGCAGTGCACCTAATCGTTGTAGTGTAGTATAGGCAAGACACGGGGGATTGATCGTTCTCTAAGGGAATAGTGTTGTGAAGGTCGAAATGTATGTCGAATTAAGTCTAAAACCTAGACAAGACAAGATGGAGAAATGGCATAATAATGGAGGAGTGTTGGTTTGTAGCTTTTGTAAGGTTGAATGTGATTCTCATAAGCATTTTATTTTTCAGTGTAAGTACACCAAGGAAGTTTGGAAGGAAATGGGTACTTTGTCATTTATACTGGGAGCACGGAATATTTTGGATGCAGTTGTGGCTGAGCTTGAATTTAATAGCAACAAGAATAGCATTGGGAGAGTGGTGGACAAACTAATAGTGGTTGCTTCTGTTTACTTTGTTTGGCAATAGAGGAATTTGAGATTATTCAAAAATGAAACTAGAAGTATGGAGGTGCTGTGCAGAATTATGAAAGACAATATTAGACACAAGCTTATGATAATCAATGTGAAAAGATTAAGAAATGCTGTGCTCATTGCTAAAAAGTAGGATTTAGCATGGGCTAAGAACTGTCTAGCTGATTGTTGCATAAGTTTCTTGGTCTTAGGAATATGGATGTTTGGATTAAGGTTTATATAGCAGAGGGCTAGTATCTTGGTGGTCTCATTCTAGTCATCACTTTATTTTAGGCTTGTCTATGAGGATGGAAGCTATGGGCAGGCTTAAAAATGTAGTGTTGTCTATTTTGGACTATCCATAAAGTAGTTGCCTGCTGGTTTGGTTTTAAGGACAGCTATAAGCAGATATCTGCAAATATGGTTTTTAACCATTTCTCAAATTTCTGCATAAACTGTGCAGTTTGAGATTATTTTAGTCCATTTCAATTGAAGGCCTTATACCTTGACTGTTATGTTTATGCATATTCATCTGTGTAGTTGCTTCATCTTTTAGAGGCCTTGTTGGTACTGTTTGATTGGCATCTTCATATATGATGCGGTATTTAGAACACTCATAAAGTAAGTTACCAATTGAGAAGGGTAAATGGGCTAGGTGAGCTTTGCATGATGATGGGAATAGAGAGGTGTGCAAGATGAAACTTCTTGGTCCCATCAATGCAAGGCTAAGGAGGTAAGGTTGGATTCTTGATGGAGGTGTGTGTTCCCTAGCTAGTGATGCCTGGTCCTCTATCTCTTAGAAGCTGACTAGTGAGGTTGGGCTGCTAGTTTGTTTCTTGAGGGATATGATTAGGAAATGTAGCTAGTCTAGGTATAGCCCTTTATTAAAGAGACGGGGTGCTATAACCCACATGATGATGCCTTGTATATGAACTCATAGCAGTCTATTGTGGATGTTGGCTGAATGGATATGAGTTTCATGTATCAAGGAAATGTATATCATGAGGTTATGGTGTTGGTGAATAAAGGTGAACATTTGAAGAATTGTATGCTGTCAGAGAACTGGATGCTACATCAGAGAAGTTTGTTATGTTTTACCAGATATCTGCTAGTGTACCTTTGTATGGTCCTTTTCTTTAAAAGTTTCAGATGTATTGTACTTTGTTTTGTTGTATGCTGGTATATGCTTGTCTATACTAAGCTTCATTATTGATGTACTTTGTTGATGTTTAATATATGTTCACTGGTTTTAACCCAAAAAATAAACTAACAACTTTTTTAAAAACTGGAGTATTGTAATAATGGAAAACCTCACGTACACGAGGTTTAACAACTAATGCTTTTACGTTTTTCATCCAAAGACCTTCAAAAATATTTTTAAGTTATTTAATTTGATCAAAAAAAACACTCTTCAGTTTCATTATTACTAGCCATATACATGTGATTATAATATATATAGACAATTATATTTGTTAAATTAAGTTTTTATAAAACTGTGACATTTAAAAACCATTAAAATTTAGGATTTCTCTTGGTTATGAAAATTGAGTACCTGTATCTTGAAACCCAAGTGTTATGGTTCTATTGACAAATAGAACCTTTTTCTTGTTTTGCAGATGTTTGCTTCCCTATATTCTCTTCAAATCACAGAACTAGCTTCTGCATAAACTGCCAGTGCCACGTGTCATCCTTTTAATGTTAAAGACGAATGCTTGCTTGCGTTCAGTCAATAATGCATTGGTATGCCTTTTGCCAATTAAAATTCATAATCGTCTTTTCAGGAACCACACAATATGTATAAATTTGATTTTTTGGGTACTACTTATTGACATATAAGAAGACCGTCTGTGGAGTCTTTCATCACTATAGGAAGAGTTTCTTCTGAGGCACTGATTGAGGAAAAGTTATCACATGCAAAGTACCTCTTTGGCTTGGTACATGTTTGGTTGGAGGAAATTTCACTTGAAGCCCAGTTTTTCATAATGCAAGTAGCCTTGTGGATGCTGCAGTTCCGTACAGCTTTGGCTCTCTGAACACTTAGCCAATTTATAATTATATACATAGAAGACAGAAATCATACCAAAATAGATCATTGGGTGTTCAATCGTTGTTGGTTTTTAATTTGAAAGTAGTGCATTATTTGGCTTTTAAGTCCCTTGTTCCTAACCCATAATAGTCTGGGAATTATAAAGTCAAAATTTTTATTCTTTTTGGAGAGAGTAGAGACGATGATAAGTGTAGTTTTGTACATCGTATCCTCAAAAGATGGGTCTTTGGTTATAGTTTTGGAAATTGTAACAGATATACTAGTGAATTTTATGAAGCAATTCATGTTTCTGAACCAATAGTTTATGTTACATGACATTTGCATAATTTCATATACATGCCCAAAACATTAAAAGGGCCACCAGATGAAGGAAAGATAAAGGAAAGGACTTACAAATGACTTTAGACCAAGATGAGTTTACTTTGAAAGTCTATGCTAGTAGACAACAACTGAACAGCATTTAATCTGAATCCCTACCTCCAAAGTTGTTGGTCCACAAACTCACAAACATCCCTATCAATCTTTCTTAGACTTTTCTTCACATGCATTGAGAATGACACACAGTTTTGCATCCCCGCCAGCCTTTCGTAGACGTTTCTTCCATCATCCAAGTTTCTTTACAACATTGAATGATAGATATGATCTATTTACAGGAACTTATTTCAAGTAACTACCCTTTCATAATATGCAAGCATATGATTTAAAAGATTTTGAGCTCAACTTAACTTGAGTTACAATTTATGTGTATGAGCTTCAACTTGAATTTGAATTTGAAGTGTAGATAGAGTCCACCTTGCGTTATATAACCTATTAATCACTAGTTGTGAGTTTAAGTTGCAGCTGGAACAAGAATATATGAACAGTGTTTGAGTCTAAAGTATAATTGATGTTTGTGACCAATTCAAGTAAGTTGTTGGAGAGAGTAATGGTAACCTAGTAACCTTAACTTGATTAAAGCGTCTGAATTTCGGAATTAGGGGGTTTATTTGCTGATTTCAGTAGATATTATTAGTAACAGAAGGAAATTACGTCGAAAGTGGGAAAATCGACTTTATTTATTAAACTAGTACACGTTTAGTCCTCGAAAGACCAAAAATGTTTTTTCTAAGTTATTGACCACTGAGTTAACCTCAACTCGACTACTAAAACTTGGCCTTAGAAACTCAACTCGAGCTCAATTGAGTTATAAATTGCAAGCTCAAACTCAACTCTTCTTTTCTAAAACTCAAACTCGGTCGAATTTATTTATAAAGATTAAGCTTGATAAGTCGACTAGACTTATTTTGTGTACGTATTAATGTATACAGTTAATGGTAATTAAGTGATTATATGCGTGTAAAAATTGAATTTAAGCTAAGCTTGATAAGCTTCGTGCGTAGCCTCACGAGTCAAGTGTTTTAGAGCTCGAACTAGACAAACTCTACATGTGTAGCTCACCTCTTATAAATCAAGTTGATTTTAAGTAGTTTGCAAGTCAAACTCGAATAGTTTGTGAGTTTTCTTGTTTAATTTACTCCCCTTGTACTTTAAGGTGAAGATTGTCTTCGATCAATAAGTCAAAGTAGATATGTTTTTGACGCAATACCAATCACCCAGGATGAAAGTGTATCAAAACAATAACTTTTTAACTTGGAACAAGACGTCCTGGGAAATGAATCAATCAATCCGTGTTTACTACATTGATGAATGTTGCTACATTGCATGACGGGCTTCTTCTAAATGTGACAAAGATCCGTCTACATACTACATCAATTTGATAAGCATTTGTTCACAAGTTAATTTGCTTAAGTAAATACCAGTTAGCATAATTATTACTGTACTAGTTTAACAATGATGAATAGAAGATACTGCATACTGGTTCAAATACTAATTTTGTAAGAGACTAAATCAAACCGGGACAAAATAGCGAGGGATAAGAAACATGGGGCTAATACAAGATTTGCCTCAGTCCTCACAATAAGAATCAAGAAAGTTTATACATATTGCACCAACACCTTACAATCTCTTGTAGCTTATCCACTAAACAATTACTGTAGATTTTCAAATATAACCAATTATCATCACTTCATTACTAATCCTTTCAATGCAACCCACAGTTTATGCTTCTCGACCCATTTTTTCGTACAAACATTTTACAATTATTTCGTGTGGAAATGGAAGAGGGTGGTTTGTGTTACTATATGGCTAAGGAGATTTAGATTTCACAACTTTAGCAGCATCCTTCAACAGCATCCACCGAACACCATTCACAAGTTCTTCCTTTACCATGAACAAAACGGCTGCAGCCAGAACACTTTGTACAATCTTTGTGCTCATCCCTTTGTAAAAGCCATGGAGCCCTTCGTAGCGTATCATCTTTAGAATTGCATCCAGTGTGCCTGAACGAAAACAGGATTTGTGTAAATACGTGATCTTTTGGATCGTGAAAAGAACAAGAGAACAGCAACATCCCGTATTTCGTGGGAGGTAAGTACAGTTTCATATTTATAATCACATTTACCTTCATACTGATGTTTTTTGTCTAACCCCATAGCTTGTCTTGCCTGAAGTCTTGACTGCAAAATGCAGACAATAATATATGAGACAAGGGATTAGATAGTTTAATGCTTCTTTAAACACTTGGGTGGGTGTAACAGAAGAATAAAAACTGTCAACAATTTTGAGTTGAGATGAACATTTCAACCCATTTACTTATGTATGGGTCGCTTTGGGTTGTGCTTTATCTCTAACACGTCCGTAAGTCAAAATTTTAATTGAAAGATAGTTTAACGGTAAACGGGTTAATCGGGTCGAAAACCCCAACCGGTCAAACAGGATATAAGTCATCTAACGTGTATTTTTTATGAATAAAACATCCTAAATCACTTTTGCCACCCCATTTACTTATGTATGGGTCGCTTTGGGTTATGCTTTTCCAAAAAATTGCCTGTTGCCCAACCTGCCGTTTTTCCACCGCTAGTTCGACTATTAACATCTAATAAGGTTTACGACGAGTTAGATTCTTGAAGATGGTATCAGTCATGAGACCTGATGTGTCTATTACAGATATTAGTAGGTCTAAGTCAAGTCACTGATTTCAGAAACTAATGTATGTTTAAGTATAATTATTATTTTGCTGCCAGGGGCGNCCCCCCCCTTTCCCCCAAAACAAAAGTTTATGTCATTGATTGTGTACAAAACATATATGAACAAAACAAAGTGCACTAGCTTTGTTCTGCGAATTGCAGAAAACTATTGAAAAAGGCAATAGTACAAGTATATGTGCATTTAACTCTTATAGTTCAAAATATGTAATCTTCGAAACTTTTTAAATTATAAGTGTTCGAAGAGTTCAACTACCTGAGAAATTCAAATTGTCAATAACTCGTTTAATTAGTTCCCTTAAACTACATTTTGCTCTGCGGGTATTTTTATTACATTGGGTAATGCTTTAAGCAATTAGTTTGAAGTTTCGATAGAAAAGTTACTTTTACGTCGTAATAACTTTGGCTCCCTTAACAAAAACGTTCAAGTTCCGCCACTGTTTGGTGCTCTATTAAAAAGCTCAAATGACAATTATCTATAGAACTTCCAAGTACTTACCTTTACAACTAAAAGAGGATAAGTCACCACTGTAGCCCCAAGTTTTGCCAATGCCCCAAGCAAAAATATCTGAAAAATTATGTGGAGAAATCAGATATTGTCTACAGATAATCCCAATAAATGATGAATAAGTCATAATTATCTGAGAATACTGCCGTCCATTATATTAACAGTTACTTGCCTCTAACGCAGTTACACCTTTGTTACTGTTGCTTAAGGCACGACGCTGCTTCAACTTCTTTAGTAGGGTCTCATACAGCATAAACTGTATCGAAGGATTGCTAACCTGGCAGAAACAATGTGGACAAGAAGTCAAGAAGTGATATCCATACAGCATGGGCCAAAGCTAAATAACAAGTACCATAACCAATGTCGGGAAGACGCCTTTCCAGAATCCCAAGATTCCAGCTTCACCAAAAACTTCTTGAACCTGCAGAAAACAAATTGTTCAAGTTACAACCTCATGGAGTATATAAGCCATCAGGTGAACGCCAGGCTAGCACAACCAATTATATCATAATTTAATAGCCAACACTATGGTATTTTATAACAATCAATATTGATACTCAGACCACTATGATCATCTAGTAATACAAAAATCACTAAACATTGATCCCGAGGTAGCGTTCTATTTAGTTCTTAAAAAGGAAGGGAACAAAGTAGAAATTTTATACTCTTAGCAACAGAATATGATGTGACAAAATCATATGACAGTATAGGAGCAAAACAAAAATGCAACCGACACATACCGCATTGCTAGTTGCAAATGGAGGTGGTTCTATTCCACTAACAATCGGATCGGTTGGAGATTTCTTCGTGTGGGTCTGCAATTGAGTAACATTATAAGTGAGAATGACATCATCTAGCATACAGTCAGAAAAAAATGGTTCCTTTATATGAGAAAGTGAAACACTCTTCTGCCTTCCCACAAGGGAGTAGAAGGAGGATGATAGAATAAAAACAAGTAGCTTAAACTAATTGAACGAACAAACGGATGAGGGTTTTCCCTCTTTAGGTTACCCGGGGAGGGTGAGTCTTGACTCATGTGCGCAGCTTAATTGAGTATCCCAGTGAAACACCCTTCCTTGTGAGGTTTGAACCCTGGCCTCTTGTGAGAAGATCAAGTGCCTTACCACTAGGCCATTTGGTGGTGGTTTAGCTTAAACTAATTTAAAAATCATAATTCGATGTACAAGATAGCCTTAAGCTCTTGTTCTCACACCTAACTTAGGCTCACTTCGTTCCACAAGATTTAGTCATTTGAAAACTCTATTTTAACAATTATTAAAAGTCCACAACCGATTATAGATCATTTCAAAGTAGAGACGTGAAGAAAAGTATAACTTCTTTTGCAATACAAATCAAACCAAGCTGTCTCAATTAATAATAGAAAGGGCCTAGTCCAAAATAGGATGGAGAAAAAATTTATGACTTTTTAGAATTACTTGCATACATTTTTATAGTAATAAGCAAACTATGATATAGTGTAATAACCCACATAATTCAATATCGTATTCTAGTAATAAACATAACTTGTCCTGGAAGTACAGATAATTAGGAAACAATTTTGAACCACTAGAAATTCCATATGATTCCACAAAACAATGCTCTTTATTAGAACTTAGAATTCCACACCTGTGTTATCTTGGTAAGTAAGCATGTGGAACCTCACCTGCATACGAGTAACGACTACCCATATAGGATTTGTCAGCAGCACGTTGACACACCTACAAAACAAGTCAAGACACTTGCTTAGCATCAAACATAGCAATTAAAATTAAGTAATTATATAAGTTCTGATTCTCAATACCTAACCAGTTTATAGATGAAACATCCCAAAATATATAGCAACACAAATCTCCTTACTGATATAAGTTCTATAACTCACCAGTCCATTTGTACAGAGCAAACATCCCAAAATTTTGGAGGAAATAAAAAAAGAAAATACTTAGAGAGAAAAATGGCAGTAAAAGGTTAAGGAAACTGTTTAGGTGATAGATGAAACAGGTTTTAATATAACAGTCAGCCATGGAATGTCGTTTAACTACAAAAAACATGAAATGCATATGTGTCTCCTGAAACCGGTGAAAGAACAAGCCAAGCATTCGTGTTACTTTTAGGATTCACAATAAAATAAGTAAAATGAACTACCCAGACATTGCAGCCACCATGAGTGATGAAAGCATCCCAACCGATCCATCTCCTGCTCCTTCTTTCTTATGTCTTAGTGCAGTAGCTTCAGCTTTGCTCCTGAATATTTGATAGAAATAATAGTAAACACCCTGTAGCATAGAAATAGGATGACAAAAATCAGATATTTGGGCAACAAATTTGTGGTAAATCTTCATATCAATAGTTTTTCCTTAAGGGTTTTAAAACTCGCCTAGCGTACCTAAAATAATAACTTCAAAAGGATGCATATGAGAACAAAAACATTACATATTTACATGTGACAAACAGTGATTTCTACAACAGATATATAGATATAGGATGACAAGGAAACTCAAAAAATTCACAATATATGCCTAATATAGACAGAATTATGAATGACCAGATAAAGTAATTAGACTGCAGATATATAGAATGTCTCTGGCGGTCTGAGTAGCATAGAAACAAAAGCAACATGCACATTATATTAATACCTGGAACAATAACTTAAATTTAGAATCACTAATTTACTTCCACGGTAAGTTGTTCACAGGGTTAATATCAACATATCAACAAATCTGATGAGAAACTCGAGTGACGAGAACTTCTAAAAACTAGAACTATAAATGTTCTTGCTAATGGGTCAGAGATAGCTTTATATCTTGGTAATCACACTTACATATTAAACTATCATTAAATCCTTGTGGCGAACTAGCTTCCTAGTTCCTAGGAAGTCACTTGGTCTATAATTCTACTGATTCAATCATTGTCACATGAATATGTAACACATTTGACAGATGGTCAAAACACATCAATAAATGAATAAACCCAAGTGTGCGGTCAAATGTTTTCCTATTGATCATGGTAAGTCTTTAAGATTCCGCAACTAAGAGGTGACACCGACACACATTGAAATCAGATACACCCTAGTGGCATATAAAGGTCCATCAGGTATCTATTTGCGAGCCAAAATAGCTGTTAAAGCTGTAATTGCAATAGTAATGACCCTAATATCTAAATGTGCAGCATGGAGCAAACCAATCATTGATCTACTCATGAAACATGTCTTCATATCAAGACAAAACAAGAAAGAAAAAACTATAAAACTAAAATAAATAAAATCATCTGTTGTGTCTACTAGCATTCAAAGAAAAGGATGGGCCTGATGTTAAACAACAGCATGTAACAATAAGCATTAAGATGGCACGTTTTCCACTACGATAGGACCACTTGATATCCACATTTATTCATTCCAAAAATTTCGCCTACTAAATGTGAATAACCAAAAACAAACCTTCAAATTTTTTAACCTAGAACAAGTCTTGCACGATTCACATGTCCAGTTTCGCACGCAATATATGTATGATAATATCTAATTCGATCCGCAAACATGCACATACTTGCAACAAACAAGATTAGCATAGCTAACTAACTAAGTAACTAAAACTCTAAATTAAATGTGTATAAGTAATAGACTAATAGTAACTCTACTAGTAAAATTTACTTTAACGTAATTCTAACGAGCTACACCTAACACATATTAGCTGTTATTCACCTAACGCAATGAATTTCGTGACATTTTCTCAACACGTTTCAAGTTTAATCAGTCCATAGTGATCACGCAAAACATTTTCCAACAGCAAGTAAATTTCACCTGCGAACACGCGGTCCCAACTAACGAAGGCGCCAATCCGCTGTATAACCGGCCCCAGCCTTCTTGCTGAACAACCTAACAGAATTAAATTAAAAAAAACAGTTAATACAAAATTAATTAATTAAACTCCAATTAAACATAATGAAATTAAACTAACAAACTAAGTACCTGTAACATCTGTTCAACAGTCCCAGCTTTATTCTTCCGTTTCTTCGGATCCCTATCCGTTTGCTGACGTGTATTTACCTATCATCAAATAAATAAACTTATTATTATTATTAGTAAAAAAAAGAGTTTTTAAAAAAATGAGGGTTAAAATAAGGAAGGTAGGTACAGTTTGGAGAGGATAAGTGATGAGCTGAGCGATGATTCCACCGCCCGCACCGGCGACTCCGTTGATTAAAGCGTCTGACATGTTTTATTTTTATTATCTCTTTCTCTCTCACTCACTCGTGTTGTAAAATTGGGGGATCTTAGAGAGAGAAAGAGTGTTTTTAGAGAGAGAAAAGAAGTTGAAATTGGTACGAAATGATAAATTGATTGAGGGGGTTTTGGATGGAAGGCTTTTGAGTTTGACTCTTCTGTTGTTTTCACTTTTTTACATTAGGGGCTTGGTTGAAAGGGGGAAAAAGGAAGGGAAAAGGAAAAGAATGCAAAGGAATTAGTCAGGTGGGTAATCAATACATTACCTCTCAATTTACTTTATAACGGTTGATTATCCACTACGGGGTAATCAATACCTTTGCCCCTTACTAACCAAGCACAAACAATGAGAGATGTGAGCCCAAAGAAAAAAAAAAATGGGGAACGAAATTTGGTTGTTTGTTTACGAACTTTTCTGAATTTGGTTTATGTTTTGTAAGCTTTAACTTTTGACTTATTTTGAGGGAGATGATTTGCCTACTCTTTTAATTGATTGTGACATTCAAAAATATTATATTTTGACATTAATACCCTTGCAAGGTGAACATAAGTAAAAGTGTTCTATGGATATATATGTTAATACATAATACTTTTAAGTGTCTCAATCAATTAAATGAGTGTACCTTATTTTTATGAGCTTATACAAACTTGTTTATGATAACAAAAATATGGTTCTTCAGAATCATTGTATATGATCCTAACCATTGCGTACGACCATAGACGGATCCTACAAGCTTTTTTATACATTGAGTATGATCTTACGATCCCGCATATTGTCCTACATTGCGTAGGATCATAGACCGATCCTACAAGCTTTTTGATAGTATGATGGTAAGATTGTATGATCTTACGATTTAACTTGCGATCTTGATAGCCTTGATTTGGAAGATATGATCTTTAATTATTAGTATTGTCTCTAAACAAATGTTCATTTTGACGGTGAGACACATGTTAAAAAGTGTAAATTGCAAAAATCGTCCTTAAAGTTTGACCAATTTGCATGTTTCGTCCCACACATTTCGAAACTGCAAGGATCGTCCCTAAAGTTTGGCCCGTGTTCACGTGTCGTCCCTAAAGTTTGACCCGTGTGCATGTATCGCCCCTAAAGTTTGACCAATTTGGGACGATATATGCCCCAAAAGGACGATATATGCCCCAAATGTTAACTTTAGGGACGATCCTTGCAGTTTTGAAATGTGTGGGATGAAACATGCAAACGGGCCAAACTTTAGGTACGATTTTTGCAATTTACTCTGTTAAAAAAAGTATAAGCTTTTTACTAGCAGTCACTCAAATGTTTTCTGTAACTAAAAGTGTTTCGATTTATTATAATTTGTAAGTATTTTTGACTATTATGGAGTATTTTTCTTCCACTTATGTTAATTATGAGTGTAACACCCCAACCCGACAAGGATCAAAATGTCATTATGGTGTCAAATCAGAACATACAAATGCAAGCGGAAGACTTATAAACATAAAGTTACAAAGGTATTCTAAGGTTACGAAAGAAATGTTAACTCTATACAAGATGAAATACAAATCCAAACAAAAATCTAATCGAATCGAAATCCAAGAGGGAGTGTTATAGATAATTATTAGTGGATGTCCATATAGTCCATAAGAGGCCCACGGCCCAGTTAGCTATTAGGGTTTTTACCCTACTATTTATCTTATATATATCTCATTGTATCTCTGACAATATAGATCAATAAGAAGAATATTCATTCCCTCAATTCTTGTTCACAATAATATCTTCTATCTTCCAAGTACATATCTTCTATTTTCCAAGTGAGAGTATTTTAAAATGTTTATGCACGAATAGTTTATATTATCTAATATCAAATCTCTATTTTTCTCTCATTCAAGATTTAATATTCCCTGTTCCAGCCTACATCTTAGTATATAAATACGGTATTTTATTTCACGTGTTATGATTCTCGAGAAATATATTAGATAGGATTATGATTTCATAAACCTTGCATTTTATTTCATAACATACGGTATTATGTACCTACTTATTTATTTAAACTTATAGTATAATCAAGAATTTACTAAAATGTTAATTCAAATTTTAGGACGTTATAATGAGTACCATATTTCAACATAATTTTTTGTTTCAAACAAATAATATATTTCTATTTGCTACTTGCTAGTATATCAAAGTGGTTGAGTTTTGCGTGTTGGGTCAGCCTCACAATAATTGGCCATTATACCTAACCATTGGGCTTCTATATTTCCTTTATTAAGGCCGAACATTGCTTTCATGTTTTGTTTTTTGTTTTAATGCAAAGTTTCTATACTTCATTTCGAGGTAGTGATAAAACAGAACCATGCATAAAATTTCATTCATTGGTGTAATGTTGATTGAGGTCGGATAATCTCTTTTCAACTAGTGACTTGGGGTTTTCCTTGTCTATGAATTCCACGTGGTGTCGTCACACAACTATCACTCCAAACTTTAACTATATTTAGGATAATAGGAACTTTGGTTTAAGCTCACTTAGCTAATTCATATATATATTAAAACACATTCAAAACGACGTCGAATACCATGCATATTAAAAGATACAAAACGACGTCGAATAGCATGCAAGTTTCTTGGGCCGTTTTCAGTCACCCCACTGCATCTGTTGGCCTGTGTTGGTCTTCGGCCTGCTAGCCCATTTGGTTTTTATAAAAGGTGGAAATTGTACTATGCATACATACGTGTGTATTTGCAGAATTTAGGTAACAAATGTCAATGATCGGTTTGCAAAGTACATGTATTTTTCTTTTCCAATGAAGAACCTTCTCAACATTTGTATAGATACATTGCACGTTACAGATAAAGCCAAAAAAAAAATACATGAAACAAAGAAATTGAACCTGAAAAATAGTAGACCAAAGAAAGAAGATACAATCATCCAAAAAAAAGTTACACACAGAATTATCAAGGTGTTAGAAGGTAATAATGGTCATATTATTTTTCTTTCTTTTGTTTTCCTCTGCATGGTAGTTTTTTTCTGCATGGTTGCTTGCATATTCCATGTTTTATGCTGCTGCTTAAGAAATATATTGCTATGAGTTTAGATATATAATTGCTATGCTGAACAGAAAAGAAATTTAGATGCTTTATATATAGACATACCTTTTAAGCCACAAATAAGTAGTAGTTGTAGTTATGAAGACCAAACAAAAGGCGATTCGTCGCATTCCCACTGTTAGTTGTCCAGCTCCTTTGGATCTATCCTCGGATGTTGAAGATATGGATTATCAACTTCAGTCTTTAAAAAGGAAAAGCTCTGTATCCGATGCTATGGGTCTTGATAGATGTACTAAAAATACTGTCAAGAGAATCTGTACAGAAAAGAGAGAACAAACTCAGGTGGTTGGTGATTCTACGACTTCACATATGATACCTTCTCATTGTAAGTTTTTTTTTCTTCTAAATCTGTTTCTTCTACTCTATAATTTGTATCGTCTTTTTTATTTTGAATATGTAAAATTGTTTTTGTAGGTCAGAATAGGTTACAGCAGTATGATATGCCAGATTCTGTAGGAATGAAATCAAAAGAATGTATTCGTGCCACTCAAGGTTCTTAATTTTCTTTTCTTTTTTTTTTTCAGTTTATAAAACACATGACAAGTGCATACCTTTTTAACCAGATGATCTTTCCGTTTGTGAATGCAGTTGAAAATAATAATTCTCGCAAAATTGATGGTAGAAGCTATGCCCGAGTTGTGCAACCAGAAAAGCGATCAAAGAGAACAAGACCTGCATTAAGCATCTGTACAGAAAAGAGAGAACAAACTCAGGTGGTTGGTGATTCTACAAGTTCACATATGATACCTTCTCATTGTAAGTTTTTTTTTCTTCTAAATCTGTTTCTTCTACTCTATAATTTGTATCGTCTTTTTTATTTTGAATATGTAAAATTGTTTTTTGTAGGTCAGAATAGGTTACAGCAGTATGATATGCCAGATTCTGTAGGAATGAAATCAAAAGAATGTATTCGTGCCACTCAAGGTTCTTAATTTTCTTTTCTTTTTTTTTTTCAGTTTATAAAACACATGACAAGTGCATACCTTTTTAACCAGATGATCTTTCCGTTTGTGAATGCAGTTGAAAATAATAATTCTCGCAAAATTGATGGTAGAAGCTATGCCCGAGTTGTGCAACCAGAAAGGCGATCAAAGAGAACAAGACCTGCATTAAGCATCTGTACAGAAAAGAGAGAACAAACTCAGGTGGTTGGTGATTCTACAAGTTCACATATGATACCTTCTCATTGTAAGTTTTTTTTTTTTTTTTTTTTTTTCTAGATCTGTTTCTTCTACTCTATAATTTGTATCGTCTTTTTTATTTTGAATATGTAAAATTGTTTTTGTAGGTCAGAATAGGTTACAGCAGTATGATATGCTAGATTCTGTAGGAATGAAATCAACACTGTACATGGACATATTGGCCACCGCAGATCCATGAGGCAAGGTATATCAGCTGATTCCATGGTGTTATTGTCTTGTTAAAAAATTTGTCTACTTATATATCATATGCCTGATCCTTTTTTATCTAATTATTATAGGGCCACCATCAACATATCTTTCAATTGGCAGATGTGACCAAGTATGTAAGCATTGTAATGCTATTTTTTGGTATGATGAGCGAGTTAAAAGCGCAAGAGGGTATCCAGAGTACCATCTTTGTTGCAACAATGGTAAAGTTCGTTTACCTAGAAGTCAAGATTCACCAGCTGATGAGACGAAAAGTGTTACGCTTTTAGGGGGTCATTTAAGCCCTAATTCGTATAAATGTGATCAAATATTGCCCTAAATCGTCCCTTTTGTCATTTTAGGTACTTTTGAGAAGAATTCTGGAAAACATGCATATTCGGACGTTTTTGGAGCATAAAAGTGAAGAAAACGACAAAGTCTCAAAAGATGATGATTTATAACCTGACGGCGTCAGAAGTCACAAGGTGACGCCGTCAGAAAGCCTTGACAAAAGAGTGGAAATCAATTTTCAAATGACAGGCCAGAGGATTTAACACCTGACGCCGTCAGGTGTTGGGAAAAGTAGGCCGTCAGGAGTAAAGTTAAAGAGTGACAGCCCAGAAGAGTTTATAAGGTGACGGCGTCAGAAGTGGATCTAGGCCATCCGAGATACCTATTGGCGGCGAGCTGACGGCGTCAGCCTTTATAACCTGACGTCGTCAGAGTGTAAAATCTATATATAGTTTTCTAATTTTCATTCATTAGTGTAGAACTTTGTGGAGAACTTTTAGGGCAAACCCTAAAGTCGAATTTCCTGTACTTTTTAGGGTTTCCAACCCTTGGAACCCTCATGCTTAATTAAAGATAAGTCTTCACTTTAATTCAATCAATATGTCTATGTGTTGGTTGATTATCTCTTTTGCTTGTCTTTTAATTAACATGTGTAGCTAAATTCTCTAGTGTTTGCTTAGATCTAATGAAACCTAACTATTAATTATTGGTTGATTGGTGTGTGTTGTTGTTTGTTGGGATGATTGTTCCATCAATGTTAGGCTCAAGAAAACTGGCCAACCTCCTTTATGGTAACGTGCTTGAACGTCTTGGGAAACATGTAGCCAAGGCATACTAGGCTATTAAGGTAGTATTTAACGCATGAGCCACTGTTTACAACCCCTATGGTTGTGCCGTGCATGGCATAGGGCGAGATAAGAGCTCATAGAATTGGAGAGATATGTATGCCACTCCATGAGTTATTAGGAATACACCCTTCATCCACACAAGTAACACACATATCAATTAACCGGTAAAAGATAGTTAGGGAGTAATGAAATCTAAGTAAACACAATTTTCTCCATATTGTTTTCACAACCACAATAGTTTAGATATTTATTTTATTTTAATTTGCATAAGTAGTAAACTTGGGTTAGTTGACTAGCAACTAATTCCGCCCTTCCTCTAAAAACCGAGATTTTAATTGCTTTCAAAAAAATATAAAAATACAAAAAGAATCTTCCTTCCACCCTTAGACCTATTAGAGTAGCTTTTCTATCCTAACGAACACTATTCCCTGTGAGAGAACGATCAATCCCCCGTACTTACCACTATCCTATACTACATCGGTCAGGTACACTGCCTGGTGGGGTTGTAAGCCTCTTGAGATCCCTCGAGAGGTAAAACCTGTTGTAAGGTTGCAAAACCACGCATCACCAGCCTATATAACAGAAATCTTTGAAGACACGCATTTTATGGAAAATATACGGGCTTATAACCAAATGTTCGCGATGACATCTCTAGGAGCACAAGTAGACGATTCTAATAACAGAGGAAGGGGCCCTTACGTTTTCAAAGTTTCAGGGCAGATTTACCACTACATCGGAAGCATGTGTCCTGAGCTAAATAAAGAACCAAAGTTCTTGCAACTTTATATCTACGATACAGCGAATGAAGTTAGAAATCGTCTACTGCATTTTAACAAAAATGGTGGCAGGCTAAGGCAAGATATTGTTCAGAATTTGATACAAGTCTTCGACAACCACAATGAATTAGTCAAGTTGTTTAGAACTGCACGTGATAAAATTGAAAGCGCTGATATCCCAGATTTTAAAATAAAGTTGTTTGGTGTCGTTGGTTCTAAACAGTATGATCTTCCCACAGGAGATTCTATAGGTGCGATAGTTTTTGAAGGAGGCCCAAATGTTGAAACTAATTATGATGTTATTATCGAGGCCCGTGGTGGTCAACCACAGCGCATAGATAAGCTAAATCCTCACTACATGTCGCTTCACTTTCCACTTCTTTTTGTTCATGGGGAAGAAGGATATCACCTAGGTTTAAAATTATTGGGTAAAGGAGGAGAATCACCGGAAAAAGAAAAGCAAATGACAATGAAAATGTATTATGCATATCAAATCCACCACCGGATCCAAGAAGATAACATGCTACTAAAGGCAGGACGACTTTTTCAAGAATATGTTGTTACTGCTTATTGTAGCGTTGAACAACAAAGGCTCGACTTTATAAGAAACGATCAAAAGGACATCAGAAACGAGTATATGTCAGGTTTGTATGATGCAATCTCTCGAGGAGACGTAGATGGTTCAGATGTGGGGTCGAGGACGATACTTCCAGCTTCATTTACTGGAGGACCACGCTACATGTATAGCCACTACTTGGATGCTCTTGCAATATGTCGAGTCCATGGCAACCCATCATTTTTTATAACATTTACATGCAATGTTGGGTGGCCTGAAATAGAAGAATACATGCAACAATTTACGCATCTCACGGCAGCTGACAGACTAGAGGTTGTTGACCGCGTTTTTGAAAGGAAGATTCATGATCTTGTGAATTTCTTACGCGAAGCAAAGCCATTTGGAGATGTTGAAGCATGTGACATATTCTATATACATACTTTTTTTAAATACAAAGGCTATTATATTCAGATATGTAATTATACTTAATACTTTTGCAGTTTATATACTGTTGAGTTCCAGAAACGAGGACTACCGCATTGTCACTTGCTTTTGTGGTTAAAAGAAGGCTCACGTGTTCACAGAAATGAAGATATTGACAGATATATTTCTGCTGAATTACTAGATCCGCAAAGTAATCCAGAAGGTCATCGAGTAGTTTCAGAATTCATGTTACATGGACCATGTGGTTTGGCTAACCCATCTGCACCATGCATGAAAGATAACAACGAATGTAAAAAAGGGTTTCCAAAAGTGTACTGTGAAGAAACTTTTATTGACCAAAAGGGGTTTGTTCACTACCGTAGAAGAAATTCAGGAGTAAAAGCAATGAAGCAAAATATGGAACTTGACAATACATATGTTGTTCCATATAATCAGACACTTTCGCTGCGGTTTTATGCTCATATTAATGTCGAGTATTGTGAATGGACTATGATGATAAAGTAATTATTTAAATATATTTCAAAAGGAACCGACAGAATCATTGCACGCGTTACAAGAACAATTGGTGATCAGGAATCAGCAAGTAGTCGTCCAAGAATAACGGTTGATGAGATTAAAAATTTCCAAGATGCAAGATACATTGGACCACACGAGGCATGTTGGAGGATCCTTGGTTTTGATATACATTGCAGACAGCCAGCTATGCAGATACTAGCAGTGCACCTCGAAAATATGCAGCGGGTGACTTTTAGAGCAGGACAGGCGTTGCAAGCAATTGTCAATGACGAGCACAACAAGAAGACTACATTGACCGAATGGTTACGTTATAATCGAGAATTTGCAGATGCTAGCCACTTAACATACTTAAATTTTCCAAAGGAATTTGTATGGTACGCTAACGACAGAATATGAGAACGTAGACGGCACAAAAATACTTCATCGATCGGGCGGCTAGCATACATACATCCTAGCGCAGGTGACCTGTTTTATCTGAGGATGCTGCTTTGCCATCAACCAGGTCGTAAATCTTTTAAGCATATACGGACAGTTGGTGGTGAAGTATGTCCTACAAATAGAGCCGCATGTGAAAGATTGGGATTGCTAGGTACTGACCAAGAATGGAATATAGCGTTAGACGAAGCATCATTATCAGCAACTGCTGGTCAGATGCGTGCGCTATTTTGTCAGATCCTTATTTTTTGCGATGTCTCTAATCCATGTTTACTCTTTCAAGCACATGCAAACGATATGGCTGAAGACATTCCATTTGTCCTTTCAGAGTTGCTGCATATAAAAGAAGTCCATCTAACAGAAGACGAATTGCATGCGGGTTTTCTTTATGAATTAGAAGCAGGACTTACATTCTATGTAAAATCCCTAAAGGATTTCGACATACAATTGCCTCCGCAACATTTGTTAGAGATGTTACAAAATCGGTCGATTATGGAAGAGCGAAGCTACGATCCTGAAGTGCTCAGAAGAGAAAGTGAAAATTTGGTCCCAAAGCTAAATACACAGCAGCGAAGTATTTTTGAACGTATTGTGGATGCAGTAGAGAGTGAAAGACAAGAGCTAATGTTTCTTTATGGTCACGGAGGGACTGGGAAAACTTTTGTTTGGAAGAGTCTAATCTATACACTAAGATCGCGCCGAAAAATTGTTTTGGCTGTTGCATCCTCAGGTATAGCCGCTTTATTGCTACCAGGAGGTAGGACAGCTCACTCTAGATTCAAGTTGCCGCTCAATCTAACTGACGAATCAATGTGTACTATCAAGAAGAATAGGCAGTTAGCAAACTTGCTCAAACAGACAGATTTGGTTATTTGGGATGAAGCCCCAATGAATGATCGGAGATGTTTTAAAGCTCTCGATCATACATTTAGGGACTTATTTGACTGTCCAAATGACCTATTTGGAAGGAAAACCATCATTTTAGGTGGTGATTTCAGGCAAACATTTCCTGTAAAGAAGTATGCAGCCAAGGAAGAAATAATTGGTTTATCTATTACGCAGTCTTATCTTTGGCAGAACTTTGATGGTATTGTCCTTAAGGAAAACATGAGGCTACAACAAAGATCCATGTCTCCCCAGGAACGTCACCATATGGAAAACTTTTCACAATGGCTATTAGACATCGGAAATGGTGAGATTGGTGAAGCAGATGCATCTGATCCAGTAAACGTATCTTGGGTGAACATACCACAAGAATATTGCATTCCAGACGATGAAGGAGGTCTGCTACAACTTATAGATTTTATTTACGATAACGAAAGCTTACAAAATCCGACTGCAAAATCACTTCAAGAAAAAGCTATTGTATGTCCTAAAAATGACACCGCAGATATGATAAATTCAAAGATTCTGGATATGCTTGATGGAAGTCATTCAAGTTACAAAATCAATGACGAGGCTATACCTAAAACAAATGACGGAGGTGCAACTGAATTGCTTTATCCTATGGAGTACCTAAACACACTTAGGTTCACAGGATTACCTCCGCATAATCTCATCGTCAATGTAGGTGCTCCAATAATGCTATTAAGGAATCTTAATTTAGCCAGAGGACTTTGCAATGGTACAAGAATGATAATTACACAAACGCTTACAAAGATTATAGAGGAACGCATAGTTATAGGTACTAGAATGTCTCAAAAAGTCTTCATACCGCGGATAGTGCTGATTGAAAAAGACGAAAAATTACCGTTCATTTTTAAAAGAAAGCAGTTTCCGATAAAGCTCTGCTACGCCATGACAATAAATAAAAGTCAGGGGCAATCGCTGAACAAAATTGGTGTTTATTTACCAGAACCTGTCTTTGGTCACGGTCAATTATATGTGGCACTTTCTAGGGCAACATCTCCTAAAGGACTGAAAATCGTTATCCAACAACAGCCGGGTACCATAACTTGTCTTTGGTCACGGTCAATTATATGTGGCACTTTCTAGGGCAACATCTCCTAAAGGACTGAAAATCGTTATCCAACAACAGCCGGGGAAAGATCCAAATATGATGAAGAACATAGTCTATAGAGATTTTCTACATCAAGTGACAGCTGACCAGGTTCTTTATTTTAGATAAATTAAATATATATATATATATATATATATATATATATATATATATATATATATATATATATATATATATATATATATATATATATATATATATATATATATATATATATATATATATATATATAAGCTAAAAAAAATAATAGTTTCTGCACACATTTATTCTTATTCATTTAGTCATGTACAATAGGAAGTATCTGACATTAATATATAATCATTATATTATATGCATGCTACTATTGTAAGTCATGTACAATAGCAAATATCTGAAATTGTTATATAATCATTATATTATATGCATACTACTATTCTATGCTACTATTCTAATAGATATAAAGTAAATCTAAGATAAATAATATCTCTGCATACAGACTAATGGCAGGTACTGAGGAAAAACCCTTGCTACCGAAAGCTTATGGAAAAGAGATTGTCCGTTCTGAAGATACCTCAGACGCAAAAAGTCATGGGAAAGAAATTGTTGCGCAGACAGACACTACAGACTTATTGACACTAAAACCAACCGACCTTAATAAAACCATCTATGTAAAAGTTTACCGCAAATGGACGACAATTAACAAAGCCTCAGTCCCATCTATGCATTCATGCATTCTACTTGATCAACAGGTTAATTTCTATATTTCTAGAAAAAAAAATTACACTCAGAAACAAAAACATTTTCATTTATTACTTTATTTTTGCGTAGGGAGGAGCAATTCAGGCAAACATAAAACCACGTGAGAAAGATCGATTCAACATCCTTGAAACTGAAAAAGCATATAAAATCAAAGGATTTGGATTTCAAGATGCAACAGCATGGACACAGACAGTTAACAATCCATTTTCGCTTGCTTTTGGAAAATATACAGACATACAAGAAGCACCTAACACAGGATTCCCATTGCATCACTTTAATTTTGTCGACTACATTGACCTTCACTCAAAAGTCGATAAAAAAGAAGGGCTCCTAACAGGTATAATATCTATTTCTCCCTTACTTTACTAAAAATAAGAATGCATAAAAAAAAAACTTCCCTTCCATATAAATAGTCATGCCATGAACTCAGAGTTTGTTAGCTTCGATTTCACCCCTTCTTAGATTAAACATAGCTCCTACTGCTCCTTCATCATCGTTGGTACTTTTTTTACAGACTACATCGGGCATGTGCAGTATGTGACTGGTCTCCAAGAATCAGTTAAACCTACAAAAGAAGTCACACATTGGAGAGACATCAGAATACAAAATCTTGAGTAAGTAACATTTAAGTGTAGTTATATTTTAAAAATTAAAAGTTACAATGCCTAACCATTATCATAATTCTTTTTAACAGTGGTTTGAGTGTACGATTTACTTTGTGGAATGAAAAAGCCCGAAATTTTAACATGAAAGAGTATGAAGAAAGTGAAAAGCCCGTAGCAATAGCAGTAACCTCATGTTTGGTAAAATCATATGGTGGTAAGTAAAATACTATAGACTTATATACACTTATTAGATATACAAATAATAATTATCACATCACCTTATATAGGCCTTCAACTTTCAAGCACACCCGCAACCCACTGCTATTTCAACCCTAACATACCAGAGGCAAATGAAATCCGATCAGTGTAAGTACTTCTAACATAATATAAAGGAAAAAAGAATTATATAATAAAAGCAAATACTTATATGACCTCCTATAATTCTGTAGATACAACTCTTTGCTTGAGCCACCAACAATACCCAATGTTCAACACCAACGATGTGCTGACATTGAACAAGAGAAACAAAGAAACCGTGTGAAATTAGGAGATCTCCTAACAGAAAACCCACAGCATCATCAGGTATTGATAAAAGAATATATACATGTAATAAAAAAAATATGCAAACTTTCTAACAAAAAATACCTTTGTAGAATGTCCGTTTTACTGCTGTTGCAACTGTTGAAAATATCAGCACAAGAATGCCATGGTTCTACACAAGATGCACAATATGTCGCTCTAAAGTATCAGAAAGATTTCCGCACGGCCACTGCCGTCAAACAGATCCCAACACTGGCATCGACTACAGGTAAAACAAAAAAAGTTAGAATAAATATTAACATTGAACATGCTTGACTTTAATATCTAATCTCTTAATCATTTTACAACTATTTATGGCAGCTGCTTCAAAGCATTCATTTTTGACGATACTGGGAGAATAATGCTAACCTGCTTTAGTGATGAAGCACACTCAATCGTCGAAAACTGCAATGAAGTTATCCAGAAACTAGAAGAGTTGGATCCATACAGCATTCCGCCAGAACTAGCTGCATTGGAACAAAAAACATATATATTTCAGCTCCACTATGGAAAAGACAGCACGACGGAACAGAGATTTTTTTTTTCTAGACAAAGCATGGGACGTGACACCGACAATTGCAGCCCTACCATAGCCAGAAATTAAAGCACTACCAGCAAACACAACAGACGATGCAGAATCAACAACAAAAGCAACTACTCCAGAAGAAACAGACATACATGTTAACATACCAACAGCAATACCAAAGATCGAACCAAAGACACCAATGACCCCTGTGCAAGAACAACTCCATCTAATAGAATCCTCTTCAATGAAAGAAGAAAAGAAAAATACCAACACACGCAGACAACTCTTTCAGGCTACAAAAACAGAAGCAGGAACACCAAGTGCCAAAAAAAGCAAGAAAGACGATTAATGCATCTCACAAATACTATTTCCACTAGAAAACCGTTTGTTATCCTGTACATAACTATCTAAATATGCCTACAGCAGCATATAGCTGCTCTAAATAAGTACTTATCTCATCAGACTGTCTTTTGTAACTTACTTGCGCCATACTAATGCGCCAAGTTTATATATCTAAGTAGTTTATCTTATGACATCGTTAAAATTACATTCTCTTCTATATTACTTTAACGTTAAATCATCTGCTTTAATCCATTGCATTTCAATAACCACATCTAATAACATTACAATAACTACCAAATCATAAAAGCATTGTAAAATATACAACAAAACAACCATTTTTTATTAAAAACCAACAAGGGTTATAACAACTGAGATATGTAATACACTACAAGACATGAACACCATAGACAAACAACAACTACAAATACAACAACACGGCCTAATGATAACTCGCATAAACAATGAGACGCAAGACAGCAACTCTAATCACGAACTTCCATAAGCCTGATGTGATCGCGCTTTTCATCTCTCATACCACGTACCAAGTCCAGAGCCCTAACCAACACTTGCAAAATCTCACCATTCCTAGCCTGAGCTTTCGCGAGACATTCTAACCCAACTTGCGTTGTCGCATCAAAATGGCTAATGCATTGCCCTTCCTCAATAAGATCAGCAAATTTTGAAATTTTTTGACGCAAACCATTGCACAGTTCAGTTATCTTTGTAACCAAACCCTCATTTTCAGTTTCATCTTGCGCAAAGATAAACTTGAAACAATCTTTGAAATCATTAGACCCACACACTTCTTTTAGTTCATCAAAATTTGGCATAGACACCATCTTTTTCAGTTTCTTTTTTCTTTCTTTTTTTTTAAAAATTAGAAAGAAATACTACAAAAGACCACAAACTACCTAACACTTGCCTAGGGATGGCAAAAGCACCCGAAACCGACGGGGAAAACCGAAACCCGAACCGGTTGGGCCGGGTTCGGAGGCGGGTTGGCGGGTTTGGATGCGGGTTTGGGTATTGATATAATTTTTTAGCCGGGTACGGGTTTGGGTACGGGTTCGGGTAATACCCGCCCGATTACCCATACCCGTACCCGTATCCGCTTACCCGAATCTATATCCGCTTTATTGTTAATATAATTAACTAGAATATATATACATTATATATAATTTCTTCCATTATATTTTTTTATATACGTATCTCTATTAAATAACATATTTTATTTTGTACATGAATTATCCAAATGGGTTAAATCGTTTGATACGATATTCATTTTCTTTAACTTTAAAAAAAATGAATATATTATGGTGTTTTCCTTTGTTTTTTCGGTGGATTTTAGTGTGACTTAATATTAATACCGCCATTTTGTCTATATAATATTCAATTGGGGATAACCGAAACCCGCGGGGAAAACCCGAAAAACCGATGGATTTTATAAACGGGTACCCATCGGGTTTTGGGGCGGGTTTGGGTATGGATATCATAAACGGGTACGGGTACGGGTTCACTAAAACCCGACCCAAACCCGACCCGTTGCCATCCCTAGTCACAACACTATTAATAAAAGGAACAAATTTATTCATCCATTTTTATTACATCATTGTAGTTTGTAGATCAAATTTTCTAAACACATTTGTAGTTAATATAAAAATGTAAATTTCTTACGTACATTATGCAATACTCGATTATAAAACGATATATTTCCTAGGTACGTTATAACATGTCACAGCTTGTTTTCAAACGTTACTATAAAAAAATATTTCACATTTAGGCTTGACCTACGCAAGGTATAATCTTTTAATCGTCCTTCACTTATCCTTATTAACACTTTACTTTATTTCAGGTGTGAAAACTTTTATCAAGTTAATTAATCACTTATTTGTTCTTTAACTTATAATTACAGCTTAAAAACATTTCAAAGTTTTTCCTTTGTAGAAGAGAGTTAAATACACGACAAATGATACCATTCATAATAAAAAAAACCCTTTTCAAAAAATTTATTTTACGCTTATGAATTACTCTATCTTTTAACCTCCACATCAGGTATTTTACGTGATATGCCTAAAGTGAAAATGAAGTAATGTACTTCAGGTATACATACAATCTTTGTACCAAAATTATTGTCCTCATATAAAAGACACATAATTTTAAAAAAATAGATAAAAAACACATAGTTTAAAAAAATAGTACCAGTGTCTACACTCTTAATCAATCAAATAGCATCTTCATTCACTAAATTCTCTTTTGATTGGTCAAGACTACAATTTTGAACGGAAGGAGTAGTAAATTATTGGAATTTCGATATGCTATAAACAAAATAGGAATACTTCTCAAAGGTGATTCTCTTTCAAGTTTTGCATTTCTAGTGTTTTGTATGATATTGAAGCGTTTTAGAGTAACTAAACAAATAAAATATGCAGATTGTCAAAAAAGTGGCGTGTAGCGTTTTTGATATTGTTTAAACATTAGTAAACGCTAGCTTTACAAATACAGCTTAAAATATGTTGGTAACTATTCAAACTTGATATACAAACATTGATTTTTTTTTTATTTATTATTATTATTATTTTTTTATCACAATACCAAAACTTCTATGTTTGCGAAATTGTGAATAACAAAAAGAAACCTCATTAGGGACGAACAAAAGAACCAAAGAACATGACCGAAATCAAGAAGAACTGAAATGGACCCAAAACCAAAGGTTCTGGTTTCGGTTCTTGAGTTTGAGATTTTTCGGCTCTTGAGTCGATTCGGTTCCACCGGTTCTTGGTTCCGGAACCAGATACCCAACTCTAAAAACATGTAATATTCTTTACTTTTTATACTCGTATTGATGGATTTTTTTGTGCACGGGACAACAAATAACTAATACGTTTGATTACTATCATTGACCTATGAGGTCACATGCTAGCACGAATAGGAACTCTAATAAGGTTTAAGAAATTACGAGTTTGGGAAATTGGCTTAACACGTTTAACGAACCGACGAGTAATGGGAAATGCCGTGACTTGCAATGCAAGCCACTAAAGGGACGATTTGGTTTGAAAAGAAATAAGAGGTAAAACTTTTTATTGTTTTGTTAAAAATATGAACATATGAAACTATAGAATGATAGTTAAATTCGGTTCTCGGATCCATCAGTTTCAGTTATAATCGGTTCCGAACCCATGCTCATCCCAAAACCTCATTCATGTGAAAAAAACAAAAAAAAAATGCTTCGTTATTATGATATGCAAATAAATACACGTGATTTGTATATCTTACAAAGTTTCCAACCAAATAACTAAATGTAAATATATTTAGTAAGTTACCAAATAACTTAATGTAAAATTTGTAATTTACCAAATACTTAACCACAAATGCTCATGGAATGTAAATTTTGTGAAATAGAACATCTTTTATTATTACTGTTTTTAAATTAAACTGGTTGTGAGAAAAACCTCGTATACACATGGAGTTATAAATTAACGGAGTAATCAATATATGTCTTTTAATGTGGAAATAAAAACCAAAACTTAGAGAATACGTTATGGCTATTGTAAGGATTAACAAGAGTACACTTTACTAAGAATTCTATAATGCTACCATGAAACATACAAAGTTACAGATTAGCAATATTGATCCCCCTAATTAAAGAAGGCTAAATAAACTTAATTTATTAAATTACTATCTTACAAGTAACATGACAAACATCGATGATTTACAAGTAACTTAATTTATAAAAAAATATATGATTAAAGTTAAATGTTTCTTTTTCTTAATATATTATTTACTTAAAGCCTATATGTACTATTAGCATTAAGAAATGACCGTAGGGCACTCGACATTAGAAAGCTCAAAACATATGTTAATCTATAAAAGGAAAGTATAAATTCATTAAATTAAATATCATATGTAACTTATAGTAATTTATACATCTTATAGGTCTAGTAAATGTTTACTAAACGCATTTTTTTGTTTAAACTATAATGTAGTATTTGATATGTTGTAATAAAAGTCATAATGAAAAAGATTATTACGAAGTAATGAAAAAGTGTTGTTTGTTTGAATGTAATGATTCATTAGAAGGAATGACCCATTACACCAAAATCATTCCATAGGGATCCCCTAATTTTCCATTACATCTTGTAATGGAATCAAATTACATAAAACTCAATCATTAACTAACCACATTATTGGTATTTTAGTCTTTTTATTATCGATTACGTCTAATAATACCAACCAAACATGATTAAAAACAACAATGAATCATTACATTACACTATTTATTTCATTACATCGTTTATTCCATTCATTTGACATTTCAACGAACCCTAAAGTTTGTGTTAATTAGTTGTACGTTAACATGTGTTAAGTTTGCACATATCAACAAAACTTATATATGATAAGCTACTTTTCGTCGCTTAAATAGCAAAGTAGTAATGAAGCTTCAAATCATGAAATTACGTTAGAGAAAATTACCCGTTAAAGGCAGGGACGGAGCCTTAGGGGTGTAAATGAGACGAGACAACTCGCGGTTATTTAAGATCGACTCGTGAACTACTCAAGATCGATTTGATCTAAACGAGTCGAGAACGAGCTCGATCTGCTCGATTATACTTTTTATTTGAGTTCGAGCTTGAAAATCCTTTGCTCGTGAGGCTCGCGAGCCTTATCAAACTTTGATTAAATTATAATTTTACCCTTATATAAATGTTATTACTTAATTCGCATAAAAATCGAGTTGATTCGAGCTTGATATGCCCATTTTTTAACGAGTTCGAGCTTAAAATGTTGAGATAATCAAGCTCGAGTTGATTTTCGAGCTCAAGTTTTGGACGACGAGTCGAGCTCGAGCTTGAAATACAAAGCTCGACCAAGCTCGAGTCGAGTTTCGAGCTCGAGTTTTAGTATTCGAGTCGAGCTCGAGCTTGACAGTACTTGGCTCGACTCAGCTAGTTTACACCCCTTGCCGAAGTCAGAAAGTTATGATCGACAAGTCAAGGGGGCAAACTTAATAATTTTAAAAACTACATTACAATTGGTTCGTTTAGAAGGACTAATTACAAAATATAGACAGATATTTTTTAAAAATTACACGACATTTTTTTCACTAGGAGGCATGTGACCACCCGTTAAACTTGTTTTGACTAATTACCCAGCTCGCTTTAATGGTACAATTTCTAACCACTAGTGAAAATATTTTACTATTATAAACAACTATTCAAACTTTCAAAATTCCTTATAAAGCCAATTAGACAACCTTTACCACCTTACAGGTAGAATAAATAAAAGATAGTTAAGGTAAAAAAAATTAAACGAGCCGATCCAAACTCATTGTAACTATTGCCATTTCACTTTATTGAAAGTTAAAGTAAACAGGAAAAACATGACCATCATATATACATGCATACTCTTTGATCCATTCATTGAAGACACACACCATTAGCTCCAATGCTTCCATCACCACCACAACCACAACCGCAATCACCGCTAACCGGTGCTAAAAGATGTTGTCGTTGGATATGGGACTACATGGCTAAGGAAATCGATGATCCCATGGCGGAAAGAAAGGCTGACGCACTTCTGATAGCGGCGTCAGTCATCGCTGCCATGAATTATCAGGCGGGCATCAGCCCGCCCGGCGGTGCATACCAAGATACAAGGGTAGTAAACGGCACCATTGAGTACCAAGCTGGCCAATCTATTGCAGCATACGTTTCTCCATACGAGTATAGACGTTTCTCCATTGCCAACACCATTTCGTTCAGTTTTTCAATGACCACAATGTTTCTGTTTCTTTCTGGGCTGTCATTAAAACGAAGGATATTCTCGTTTCTTCTAACAGCCTCCATGTTTGCAACGATCACAGCTACTACTTGGAGTTATAAGTTAGCAATGGAAGCTACAACCCCTGCACATGATGATCAGCTGAAAATCGGATGGGACAATATTAGCCGGTTGGTAACAGGGGCTCTGTATATGTGGTTTGTGGTTGCTGGTATCACCATAGTTATCTTCACTGTTAAGCTTTTGAAACCTCTGGTGACTGCATGTCGCCAAGAAACCCATAAAACCTAGGTAGCTGTACTACCTGCAGGTGTGATCGCGTGTAAGACTGTCCATATAGTATGATGGTTGTATGTTTTTATTTTCTTTTCCGTGTGTCCGTTTCTGTTTTCGTGGGTTTGTGAAACTGTGTGAACGAACTACATCATCTTTGTAGAAAGCTTGCGTGGCTTTCCACGTGGAGCTAGTGTTTTTTATGCTGATTTGGCATGAATGAGTCGGTAATATTTTGTTTAAGGAAGTGCAAAATGTTATTTATTTTTTCGTAATCTTAAGAAATGACGACTTAACAACAAAATGACGACTTACAGAAGCATATATTTTATAGTTTTGTACCAAGGAAACTAGCAATGCGATTCTGGTTCTTATCATTCTCAGCTTCTACCAAACTATCCAGATTATAAAAGATGCAGCACAAAGCTTATCAAGGCAAACACATAACATGCTCTAAAAGCAGAAATTCGAAACACAAGGAATTGAATAATAGAGGCAAACTACAGTTCTAATGAACTCCTACAGAAGTAAAAGTTCTACATTCAAGTCTCAATGAGTCTACTACGAAAAGTCACACTAACAGAACCTCCAAAGATACCGTCTAAAGATCATACCAAAACACTACAGAAACATGGTTAAGGAAGAACAGATACATGTTGCATGGAAATGTAGATAAGGCAACAGATCTAGTAGTTAGCCAGGAACCACTTACGACAGTAGCCTCAAAGATCATGGACGTGCTCTCTTGTTGCTGCTACACGAAGGACATTTGTACTGTTTGATGTGCTCAGCCCTTGCAGGAGTAATCTTCACGCACTTCCCATGGAACCACCTCTCACATATATCACAGCAGATCCAGAATTCATCTGAAGCGTAGTTTTCTCCACATGCTCCGCATAGCGTATCCCCATGCTCGTCCTCGTCGTCTTCTTCCTCCAATTCATCCTCCTCATCATTTCCTTGCATCTTCGCATATTTCAGCTGGGATTCAGATCCTCTCTGAAATCAAGCAACCCGAATAAATAAAATTCATATAAACAACAAATTTTTCTAGCTTAGATTGTTTACGGATAATGGAAGAAATTTGTTTTACCCCTTTTGTGTTTGACTTGGATTTAGTGCTGCTGTGATTAGAGACCGCAGCTGGTTGTTTCTTAGAAGATAGAGCCACAACGTCAAAGACTGTTGGGAGATCATTTATCATATTAAAGAGACGTTTCCTGCATCAGAATGTGAAACAATACTAGTATGAATTACTCATAGAAAAATTAATTACATTTGACTTGAAAAACCGTAAGACAATACTGTACCCATTTCTTCCACTTCTTATCAATCAAACTATTCATGGTGGACACTATCGTATAAGAAAGATAGAATAACGCATAGAAGATGGATAAAGCCATCTGCATACCAGAAATTTTGACCTAAAGCTATTCACATCCTCAGAAACAAAGATATAAATAAACTGATTTGTTTTAGAAAAATGCATATAGTGAATTAAAAATACTAAAAAACTCAGTTGTTTCATATGATCTGTATTACTCGTACATGGTAATAGAGTTTCAATATATGGAATCTCGAGTTCCAATGCTCCAGGCAGAAACATCAGTGCAGGTGAAAACAGTTATAGTCTCTTAACTGAGTAGATGAAACATAACAGACAACATATAGTAATCGGTGCCTGCTACAAGTAACCTCAAGGCCTTTGGGGCACTACAGGTCTACAGCAATAGACTCCATTTTTGCTAAACAGACAAATTACATAAGAGCTACGGGTACAGACAAATTATATAAAAGACCGATATGGGATACCTGTCTGCTTTGTCAAAACCAAATCTGGCACCAAAATAATAAGCCACAGCAAGTAGCCATGCATCGCTGTGGACAGCAACCAGAGACAACCAGTCCTTTTCGGGCATCCCATCTCGAGCGAAGTTGATACCTAAGGCAGGTTCAGGGAGCTCCGGAGGCACCTCTTCTGCTGGTAAGTTAACTTCCCATTGTTCGCTGGGGAATCCATATAGGCAAAGGTTTTCCTTTTCTGAAAGATAAATTAGCATTAACACAAACTATTAACGCAAAACTTTTCGTTACCAACTATTCAGACTGAAATGCGATTTAATAGACAAATAAACATATCAAGAACCCAACTTTAAGTTACATGTTTATAAATGAAATAGCTAAAGACTAAGGGGGTGTTTGTTTAAGCTATTTTTGGTCTTATGAGGTAATTTAACTCGCCTTATATTTCATAAACTTACTTTTTCAGACTTATCTTTTGATTTATGAGCTTATTATAACTTAAATATAGAAAATAAGCCCATAAGCTGAAAAACAAGACAGAAAAAAAGGCTTATGAAAGCCGAGTAGAATAAGCTTATATGCCAAAAAAAAAAATAAGCTTAAACAAACACCCACTAAACATACGATTTAACTAAACTATTTAACATTTTAACCCGCTCTTCTAAATTTCTCCCTTTATCTGATCATTCTAGTAACGATAGATTACAATACATAACAAAATGAAATTAACGTAACGTAAACCCAATTCTTTATCTTATCATACTCAACACAACCGCAAATGACATTAAATCTATACAAAACAGAAATGAGCAAAAGCTTCAAATTTCTCATCCCGTCACTTCATTTACAAAAACCAATCCATCTTAAAAAGTCAAATACCACATTTTTCATCTCAAGTAACAACCGCACACGACATTAAATCTATAAATTCACATATCAACTCAAAACTAAGCCGAAATGAGCAAAAGCTTTAAAATCACTCATCCCGTCACTTCATTTACAAAAACCGCTCCATCTTGAAAGGTCAAATACCACGTTTTTCATCTCAAGTAACAACCGCACACGACATTAAATCTATAAATTCGCATGTCAACTCAAAACTAAGCCGAAATGGGCAAAATCTTCAAAATTTCTCATCCCGGCACTTCATTTACGAAAACCGCTCCGTCTTAAAAACCCAAAACACCACAAAGACTTTAATTTTCATCTAAAGCAACAACTTTTTAGTAATTTACAAACCTAACTTTTTATAAAATTCTCAAAACTAAGTCGAAATGAGCAAAAGCTTAAAAATTTAATACTCAAATACCACAAAACTTTTCATCCAAAGACCAATCTTTTTTAAAAAAAATTGAACTAAGTTTTTATATAAATCCAAACTTTATAACAAAAAAATTATATAAAAACTTACAAAGCTATAAAAATCCAAACAAAAAAAGCTACGAACTTTACACTTAATTAACACAAAATCTTTATAAAAATTCAATTCAAATACCCAATAAAAATCTAAACTTTATAGAATCAACATTATACCTAACCTCTTTTAAAATTTATTAATAAAAAAAAAAAATACCAACTTTATATAAATTGATGACGTCATCATAAAACCCATTTCATATAACAAAAAATTTATAAAAATTTACAAAAAATATAAAAACTCAAAATTACAAAAAAGCTACTAACTTTACACTTAATTAACACAAAATCTTTACTACCCATTTCATTTTTTTTTATAAAAAATGATGACGTCATCACACAAATACAAAAAAAATTAAAAAAACACAAACCTGGATCACACTGGCGATAAAACCGTTCAACATCTGCACAATCAACAAACAAAAAAATATTAAAAAAATGACGTCATCATAAAAATTAAAAAAAAAAAAACCCTAATTTTGAAAAAAGTTAGTTACCGGTAGTTAGGGCTTTAATTAGGCCGTTGCGACGGCCTTGGTAGTCTCGGAAGACTTCTTCGACTGTTCTTGGGTTATATACTCCGCCGTCCATGAAGGGATTTTTTTATAAAATTTTGAAATTGGAAATTAGGGTTTGTAAAAAAAATTGGGGGTTTTTTATAAGCGGGAGTTTTTTTTATAAAAAATTGGTAAAGTTGGGAAATAAAGGAGGAGGAGGAGAGGGTGTGTGTGTGTGTGGAGAGATGGAGATTTGTTTTTGAGAGGTTTTATTTTGAATTTTGGGACAAGGGTATTTAATTTAATAAAACAATTTTTTTTTTTTTTTTTTTTTTTTTTTGAGTAAATTGCATAAATCGTCCCTTTTTTGTCAAATTGCATGTTTCGTCCCTAACGCTACGAAAGTGCAAGGAAAGTCCTTGTGAGAAAATATTTGGTGCAAGTATCGTCCCTACAGGGACGATACTTGCACCAAAAGTTTCCCTAAAAAGGACGATACTTGCAACATAGGTTTCCCCACAGGGACAATCCTTGCACTTTCGTAACAGTAGGGACGAAACATGCAATTTAGCCAAACTTTAAGGACGATTTATGCAATTTTAAAATAAAATGTTTTTTATGATTTAGGATTGATGACATGGTGAGTTTTTATCAGTGTTGCAAAAATCGGCCAACACGGCCGATTAATCGGTGATTACAAGCTACAAGGCCCTGAAACTTGGAGAGATTTACAAGGAAATCGGCCGATTAATCGGCGATTACAAGGTAATCGGCCGATTAATCGGTAAAAAAACGCTACTCGGCCCCGGACCGCCTCAGTACCGATTCACGGTTTTTGCAACATTGGTTTTTATTGGTTGGGATAGGGTCACGTGGAAGTGGAAGTGGAATTTGAATTTTCAGTCTCTTTTGCGTGTCGGTATATTTGGCAAAATAGGACTGAGAGCAGGAGCTTATTAATGTAATTTAGTAAAAATATATTATGTTAAATTGAGATATATTTTAAGCTTTTGCGTAATAATTTATTAGATTTTGAAGGTTATTTAAGTAACATGACTAACAGCACACATAAGCCCTTTTTAATTGACTTGGCTTATGAGTTATGAAACAAAACTTATTTTATAAGCTAGCTTATTTTAAAAACTCAAGCTCTTATAAGCCTCACACCAAACACAACCTATATATTATGCAAAACTTGCATATTTACTCGAAGCTTGTTTAAACATAATGTAAATTATGCATTGAAAACATGTAGTTTGAAGAAATATGCAAATATTGAAGTCTTATTAATTATATGTGCAAGTCATCCTAGATAGTTGATAGAAATGATGACCAATCTTTTGAACATTTTTATGCACAAGTTTTAGCTATGGCAAAATAGACGGTCAAATGACACTCTGTCCCCCTCCATCTCGCGTCGTCTGCATAACACCGCCATGCATGCTGGTGTGTTATTTTTGAGATGTTGGTGGCACGACCAATTTGTGAAAAGGTGGTGGAGTTTTATTTTTGACATGTTAGTTAGTGGTGATGTTGTTAGTCATTATTATGTTTGATTGATGATAGAGTGAAAAACTCATTTGCCGCTAAGTTGGTCGCAGTGCTCTTAGTGACAATTATACTTCATTTTACAGATAACATGAAAGAAATGATTGTGTAACATTATAATCAAAGAGACTCGAGACAAGATTTGAGCATATGACATTAATTTTACCGTGCATATCCTTCACTATTGAGTAGCAAATGACAAATTTAGATAATTATGATTTACACCGAGTTTCAAAAGAAAGAAAAAGTAGTTTTTAAACGAGTTTAAAGTTACATCAAGTCATTATATTTTTCTTCAAAATGTTCAAATTGATGCAAAAACTCTTAACCATGTGATTATTTTTTGTGTCGACTGACCCTTCTTCAAAGACCTAGCCTCAGACAATAAGCACATGTTTCAGTGAATATTAACTAACGTTTGTTTTGTGATGGGGGAGTAATATCGCTACGGCAATGGCCCAATGATCATTGTGGTCAGGGTGTCAATAGGGTCGGGTTGACTTGACCCGAACCCGATAAGCCTTAAAGGGTCGGGTTTCGGGCCACTTTTTTTCTAATCCAAAACCCGAATCAACCCGCCACGATAAACATGATAACACGACCAGATAACACCCCTATTTATATAATATACATATTCTATATTTATGATCGTATGATGTTTCATGGGTAGAAGCTCAGATAAAGAAGCAATGGACAAAATCCCTTGTTGGCCGAACCACAAGCATAAAGCTTCTTCATGGGATCATATACGTCTGTGCATTTGGAGTTTGTCTCGTGTTAAATACACTCTTCCGCAAGATCTTATTTTTTTTCAAGATCAGTCGAGTTTAGCTGCAACTAGGTAATATACATGTTTGTGATATGATCGTACGAATTGGTCAATCCGTTCTTTATTGCAAAAACAAAACCTGAGTTTAGCAATTCAACAGTTTGACGATACATCCATTGTACACAAAGAAATAAAGTTTACCGTAATATCAGCTTTAGTCAAAACAAGCATAGCAAGCATCAGGTGTCATCTAGCAAAACATAATAAATTATTTTAAAAAAAGGCCATAATATATATTTCTCACACATTCAAGCAAATTCCAAGAATATTTGGTTTATTTATGTAAGGAGGCAAGATAACGCTATACTCATATTTTCTACCATCACGACAACAATTTCACTTCTTCAGGATCAACAGATTAGCAATTGTAAGATGAACATTTTCTGATGTAAAATACAAACAGCACAAAAGGGTAGACGTATTTTCTAATCCGATGCTGACACGGAAGCAACAACCTAAAATTTGTAAACCAAGAACACTTTCCTCCTAAAAATTGGTTTTAAGATGATGATAAGGGAGCTCTTCACTGCAATCACAATCCACTTTTGGCCACTGCAATGTCAGAGGAAGAAAATGAGTCTTGTGATTATGAGCCCATTGGTGGTCGAATTACACTGCTTTCCCATTGCTTCTATTAAAGTTGGTCATAATGTTACAGAATCTGAAAGAACAATCAACATGTGTAGAGCATATAAGAGTCAGAAAGCAGCTGGTAGCTTGTTATAAGATAATATGTTCATACCAACTGAATATAAAATTTAGTATCCTGGTCGATAAAACACATTACATTTTTTAGGAATTAAATGAGCACACGCCGACAATAAATGTACAAAATATTCTGCTGTTGTATCTATGATGAAAAGGGCTATGTTTTGCGTTATTTAATTATTTTCACAATTTTTTCTAGCTCAAATAACACTGCATGTGAAGATTATTGAAGACATACCATTACTTTCAGGGTGAGATTCATCAGCCTTCTTTTCATTTAAAGTCTGTTGTAGGAATGTCTGGACGGTTTTCCAGTAATGATCACCACCAGCTATCCAGGTGTCCATGTGCATGCCGGTAGGGAATTCAACAAATGTGCAACGTTTGTTATGTGCAGCTGCTTTAGCATATAACATCTGCATATGCAATGGAGGAATCATCTCATCTCGTTCTCCAGAAAGGAATAGAATTGGCTGTTTAACCTGTGTACAAGATGCTACAATCAATTATTTGATAATAAACAACATTCTATATATAGTAGACCATCAAACAATAACAGGGTACAAGTATTCTCCTATATGTGAGAAACATTAACAAACTATGTAAATTCAGAAACTTCCACCAGGAATTAATATCTTTACCTGGCCAACAATATCAAGGGTATTCCATGGAGAACGGACAACAAAATTAAGAATTTTTGGGCCTTTAGAGAGGCTTCCTCCAATAAAATACTTCAAAAAGGGTAGTAAAACTCCAGCCATGTCTAGGATGGATGTAAAAGTGTTCTCTAGTATTAATGCGGCAACCTGCAATTTGAGAGACAAATGTGATAGCATATTAATTCTCGATCCATCCAAGACTCCCAGGATGGTCAAATGGTACAAATAATAGAAAAAATAAATACACAATGAAAATATCAGGCTATAAGCAATGCAGAAGTAAGAGGCTTCACCATGATAAGGCAAAAAATGGCATACGAAACCCAATGTGATATAATCATGAACAATAAACGAAGCATAACATTTCTCATGTGGGTGAGTTATACTATGTCATTACTTAACATTGTCTGTTTGCTTGAAATTTGGATGCTCACATGGCAAAAAAACAATATAAAATGATCATGACTTATCTATGTGTTCATTTGTTGATTTTTTTAGTAGAAATGATGTGCCACGAGATTCAGAAAGTCTCCCACTGCTAATTTGGTCGGAGTTGGAACCATTGGCTGTAACATGTATATATAGCTTAGGGGCATGCTCATAAAATTTTTGACCAAATCAACATCTACATCCTTTCTACCATAGTGCATGCCTTATTCTTAGGAAGTGTCTACCTCTTTTTTCATCTTCAGAAAAATTGCTTTTCACATGGATCGAATCATGGCTTTTCCATACACCATTATATACATATAAGAATTTCAGGAAGTTTCTGGCTCTTCCTTACTGTGGGTCCTAAAGTTCACATCAGCAAAGATAAGTTAATTGCCCGATTAATAGTGCAATTTCTACTTCTCATTTACCTAAATCCCTTCATAATTTAACCTAAACCACTTTCCGGCTCTCCATTTGTGAATCGGTTTCCAGTTCTCCTCATATCGAGCAAACGAAACCCATAATCAAATCTTACTGGTTTTCAACTATTTTTTAGCTTGCTTTTTCTCTCTTTCCTACTTCCTTGGTGATGATCCATTCATCTTTCAATTCAGGACAAATAAGAAAAGCCCAATAGTAAATCATTATCACATACCTTATCAGGGTTGTTTTTGGTCACTGCAGCACCAACTGCTCCACCAAGAGACCTTCCAAAGACTACTATTTGAGAAGTGTCAATGTCTGTCCTCTGGCTCAGATGATCTACAGCGGCCTAGTTAAAACAAAAAAGCAAGCAGATACAGTTACAATAATTCAAGCAAGAAGAAAGAAATCATGCACTAGATATGGCTAGATGGAAACCTGAGCATCCCTTATGAGCCCTTGTTGAGAAGGATAACCATCACTCGCACCATATCTATTCATAGTAAAAAAAATAANTATATACTTGGTTAGAAAAGCCTAATATGTGTACACAAATAGAAATCTATTGCAGGAGTGCCCTTTGCTAGCAGACACGCCTGAAAATAGATACAAGAAGAACATACCCTCTGTAAGAAAGCATGAAAATGTTGCAGTGCAAGTTTTGTAACATTATCCGCGCCATCTCAAGACGATGTGCGATATCTGTGGGTTCATTGGTTAAGTCCTACAACAACACCAATCCACTAAAGTATAATAATGACAAGATAAGTAAAAAAAGTTTAAGAAATTGGTAGTAATTTCTTTCAGGTGGTCTATCAACAAGATAAAGGATACTTCCAGCATTTTCTTGGAGGAAGAGAATAGTTGGGCCTGCAAGTATAAAAAAAATGTTCTTAGTTCTGATTTCATCTCTTTTTAGTAGGACAGGCAATAAGTGATGCATTCCCCTTAATTTTATTAGTGAACGTTTTAGGTCCTGGTTAAAGCAAATACCCAACTTTCCATGTTTTCAACCAAGGCTAATCGCAGATGAAAGTTGACAGCAAGCACAAGCATATCAATGCCCATTCCAGAAATCAGATTAGTTAACAGATTTGACAATATACAGAAGCTACAACTAAAGTAAATTGTTAGTATATCTTGTAGTACTAAGATAGAATTAGTATCTTTACATAAAATTTTCTGGTTCATTATTCTTAGACCTCTACAATGTCAAAAACAACAATACCAATCCCGCCGGAAGCGGGGTATGGCGTGACATCTACAATGTGGTACCATCTAAACTGCAGTTGTGTGAGTCCCCTGTCTTAAGAATGTAGTGATAGATAATTTGACTACGCCTAGAGCTTAACTTTCATAGTTGGTCCTTAAGAGGGTAGATACGATCTTTCTCTCCCATCACCAACTCTTGGTTGTTAGTTATAACGCGTTCAATTACCCATGTCCATCCCATCCTACCACATACTAGTTCATGCATTATATGCAGTGTCTAGTCATTTATTACCAACTACCACAATTTACAGTTTTAGACAACATTAAAAACAATCATAGTCAACTCAATCTGATCCATAATTCCTATCAACTATCTCAATCTTTCATAACATCATACAGAAACCCACTATATTTAAAGTAAAAAAAAAACGCAATCTGATTCATATTTTCTAGCAACCATCTCAATCTTTCATAACACCATACAGAAACACACTAAATTATCAGCAAAAGACATAATAAAAAGGTTAAATCCACGGATAAACGTGTTTTTGCATCTAGCCACAAATCCGGCTCTTAAGCAAAAACTTTCAATTGAAACCCTCGATATCAATTCCGCAGCTCCCTATCAAATTATACACTATAAAAACACATATAAACTTATCAGTAAGCCATCACTTTAGTTATCAAGTACACATATATGCCATCACTTCACTTATCAAGTCCACATATATGCAATTATGCATAACTGGGTTACCACCGCCGGGCCAGGAAAAGAATGGGCATTGGGCTAAGGAGGAAAACGGGCTTTTGGCGGGAAACTTGCAGGGCAAAACGACGTCGCAGACGTTGGTGGTAATACTGTAACGAACTGCATCGCATACCATACAATGGCTATGTATGGGGACAAGTCTTTTGGCGCGTTTAGCACAACAACAACAATACCCGATCCCGCTGAGGCAGGGTATGTGGCTTTTTGGAGCATTTAGCGTTTAAAATGTAATGCTTGTTTGGCAATGAGCGTTTAGCTTTTTGATTTTGTTTAAACGCTCCTATTTTAAAAAGCTAATAAAAGAAGCATTTACCTTTCATGTTATTTGACACTTCATACTTACAGATAGAGCTAATGCTAACAAACACTTCTAAAAAACAAATAGCTACTGCTTGCACTAACAACTAATAATGCTAGTTTTGCAAAACATAGCTTAAATAATCTCCAATTACAATTCAAAATTTATCAATAATGAGCTTCTAAATCAAAAAATACATCTTAACCCAAATTTAACAATCTTCCTAACACAATCAATTTCAATATCACATCAGCCTAAAATCAACTAACAACTTATAAGCCCTAGTTCATCCTATACTCCTATAGTATATAGAGATTTCTAGTTCACTATTTTTAGACATCTACAATGTCATGCCATCTAATATTTAGTCGTTTAGTCCCCTGTCACAAGAATGTAGAGTGATTTATAACTTGACTATGCATGTTAGTTTTTCTTCCATGGCCGCTTCTCATCTGGTTGCTACCAACTCAACTACACTTGTCCACATACTAGTTCATGTATATATGTAGGTATCTATCTGTCGGCTCACTTGTTACCAACTAATTCAATATTTTCAGTTTAAAGCCAAATCACAACAATCATAAACGAATAAATCTAATCAATAGCTTCCTGTTACTAACTTAATCTTTGATTAGTAAATACACTAGATCATCTGCAAAATACACCTTTTAGGGGGTGTTTGTTTAAGTTTAGATGTGGGATTATGAGCTTATTTCATTTCGGCTTATATTTCATAAGCTCCAATTTTGTGGTTTATTTTGAAACTTACAGGCTTATATAAGGTTATTATGATATAGCATGCTTATATAAGTCCATAAGTCTCAAAATAAACCACAAAATTGAGGCTTATGAAATAAGCTCGTAAGCCCACATATAAGCTTAAACAAACATCCCCTTAAGGCCTTAATATATTAAGTGTGTAACCCATAAGGCAAATCTACATACATCCTTTTCTACATCTAGCCGCAAAATTCAGCTTCTAGGTTAGGAGTAGTTGTTTGTTTTATAATTAGTCTGTATTTGTAATTATTAAGTGCTAGTAGTTATTCTAGTTGCTATATTTGTAATTATAAAGTGTAAAATAACACAAAAACTAACTTATACGTAACTTATAAGCCCTAATTCACCAAAAAAATAGGAATAGCGGTTAGAAGTAGCCTATTTGTTTTATAATAACCATGTATCCGTAATTATAAAGTGTAAAACAATATAAAAGCTAATTTATACTAATGTATAGGCCCTACTACCCTAGTTCACCTAAAAACTAGGAAAGTGGTTCGGAGTAGCGGTTTGTTTTATAATAGCTGTAATTATAAAGTGTAAAATAACGTAAAATCTAATTTACAACTTATAAGCCCTAAATTCACTAAAAAAAATAGGGGTGCTTTGTTGGAGGTTATGAGAGGTGAGGAATGGTAAAGATAATGAAAAGTAGTTGTTGGTATCCTATAATGCAATGCTCCATTACTTAGTTTAAGGTACAAAATTGGGGGAAATGATAAAGTTGTCTTTTACAGTTTTAACTTTTATCTGACTAGTCCGCATCTCATTTTGGTTGTGTCTACACTAATTTTTTTCCTGCAACTATCATGCTTCTCATTTCTTTCTTTCAAGCTTCTAGAATTACGCTTCACAAACCAATCAAAGTTTCTCAAATGTGATCCTTATTCGCTTGGTTTTACATGTCCCACGAATTTGCAAGTTAAGTTCATATAAGGCTATGAAATTATTGTACAAGTTAGTGAATGCACCAAAACTAATTTTCTTACTACACATTACGATTTAATCATATTTAGAAGATTCTGAAGGTTTGAATAAGTAAAAAGTTTGTCTTCGTGTATGAATCTAGTTAATGAAATGTTAACGATGTTTACCAAGCATGTGTAATGCAATTATTATACTAATATTCCATTCCGATTACTATTCCCTTTTCTCGAAAGGAACCAAGCGCGCCCTAAAAAACACTACACAATATTTGCTAACAGTAGCAGTTACTAGTAGCTGTATGCGTGTATGTGTAAAATCTAATTCACATCTTATAAGACCTAAGGGGGTGTTTGTTTAAGCTTACATGTGGGCTTATGGGCTTATCTGTTTTCGGCGTGTATTTCATAAGCCTCAAATTGTTGGCTTATTATGAGACTTACGGACTTATATAAGTTTATCACATAATAATAAACTTAAATAATCCCACAAATCTAAAAATAAGCCGGAACATTGGGGCTTATGAGAAATATAAGCCGACAAACAGATGAGCTCATACGCCTTAATATTCCATTCCCATTACTATTCCCTTTCCTTGAAAGGAACCAAGCGCGCCCCTAAAAAAACATTACACAATATTTGCTAACAATAGCAGTAGTTAAAAGTAGCAGTTTGTTTTATAAACTTATATCTGTATGTGTACTTATAAAGTGTAAGGGGTTGTTTGTTTCGACTTATATAGCCGGCTTATGACTTATTTAGTTTTGGGCTTATGTTTCACAAGCTCGTTTTTTTTGGCTTATTTTGAAACTTTTCAGCTTGTATAAGCTTATCATGTCATGATAAGCTTATAAAAAGTTTCAAAATAAGCCAAATAAAATGAGCTTATGAAATATTAGCCCAAAACTAAATAAGCCATAAGCCGGCTATATAAGCCGAAACAAACACCCTAAACAAGCTCACTTTTGTGGCTTATTTTAACACTTTCCGGCTTATATAAGTTCATGAAGTGAGCTCATGAAACATAAGCCGAAAACCAAATAAGCAATAATCCGGCTATAAAAGCCGAAACAAACGCCCCATTAGTCCCTAGGCAAACTAATTAACTAATTTCAACTTCAGAGCTCCTAATGTTTTCCTACATCTAGCGCGCGCAAACTAAACTAATCCTAGGCCATAATCACAAACTATAAAACAACATAAACCCTAATTCACATCTTACAAACCCTAATTAAAAAAAAAAAAAAAAAAAAAAAAAAAAAAAAAAAAAAAAAAATCAAGCACCTCTACAATCATGAGAATACTTGATGAACCAAGAATGAAGCCTCAAACCATCAGATGACGTAAGCCACACGTCATCGAAGATCAAACGTAACCTAGCAGGAGTGATGGGATAAGATTTAGTCAGACCAGGTAACACCGGAACGTATACAAGCTTCTCCTGAAATGCGACAAGTAGCGCCATTCCGGTTACTACTATGCCGCCTACTCCGTACATCATTATGCTTAGGTATGACGTCATCTTTTTTTATTTATAAATTGTGTGTGTGTGTTTTTGTGAAGAGTGTGGGGGGTTTTGAGATTCTCGTTAACTAGTTATAATACCCGCGCATGCGCGGGTTTTTTTTTTAAAGTTTTTTAATCATATATTTTTATTTATTAAAAAACAAATAGTTTAATCTTTGTTTTGTTTGATTTATGATGTTTAGTTATAGTTTTTTATTATTAAAGATAATTATTTAAAAATTTTAATCCTATTGTTAATTGCATCTTATCTATATTTTTTGTATTTATCTTCTACTTGTGTTATGGATAAATATAAAATATTATCTCATTATCTCATAAGAAAATAATCTTTTTTTCTAAATAATATTATTACTAAATAAGGTATGGTTTAGTTTTTTTGAAATGAAAAAGTCCCCACTTGGGGTTTTGTTTTATTATATAAAAGATTGATTGGGATTATTACTTCAAAAAGTTTTTTTTAACAGGGTGTATTTGGATTAGCTTATTTACCCGGCTTATGGGTAAAAGAGCCAAACCCGTTACGTGTCAAAAACCACATGGAGATGATTCATGAAAAAAAATATATAGGCGATTTTCGTTATATCCGGCAAACCAGAATAATGATTTAATAGGGTGTTTGGATCAGCTTATTTACCCGGCTTATGGGTTTATTTGACTTTGGGAAAGCCGATAAGCTCACTTATTGAAGCTTATGACATTATCAGCTCACCTTATTGGCTTACGCCAATAAGGTGAAGTTAATAAGCTCTAAAAAAGTGAGCTTGTCGGCTTTTCCAAAATCAAATAAGCCCATAAGTCGGGTAAATAAGCTAATCCAAACGCCCTATCAAATCATTCTTGTGGTTTGCCGGATATAACGAGAATCGTCTATATACTCTTTTTTTTCTTTTCATGGATCATCTTTTTGTGGTTTTTGACATGTAACGGGTTTGGTTCTTTTATGTTATTGATCACAGGGACAGGATTTGAGAAAAAAGAAAAGTTTAGGGGTTATTTTCGTTAACATGACAAGCTACAGGGACTAAACCCGTTACGGGTCAACAACCACAGGGAGAGGACACAGGAAAACGAAAAAGTCTATGGATCATTTTCATTAAACTTGACAAACCATGTGGACCATTTAAGTGATTATTATTAATTTTTTTTCTTCTTCTTATTTTAAAACTTTTGGGCTTAGAGGGTGTTGGTTTAAGCTTATTTACATGCTTGTGAGTTTATTTGTTTTGGGCTTATACTTTTACTAGACGAGTATATGTGCATAGCAACGAGATTTTATAGCGGCAGATAGGGGTGTAATCGAGTCGAGCCGAGCTCGAGCTTAACAGGGCTTGAGCTTGGCTTGAAATTTATAAGTTAGGCTTGAGCTTGGCTTGATAGCTTAACGAGCTTTAATCATCCAGGCTTGAGCTTGGCTTGAAAAATTCGATTAAAGCTTGAGCTTGGCTTGAAAAGCTTGAACGTATATAAAAACATTGTATCTAATAGCCAAACTTATCAATAAATATATGTATAAAGTAAAACGAACTTAAACCATAATAGCCAAACTTACTAGTGTTTTACACAAATGGTAACACTATAACAGTCGACAACCCAAGAAGTGTGAATAATACATAAGGTAATATACAAAATGTTTGGATTAATTAAGTTTAAATGACATTCTAGAATACATGTTTAATTATTTACAAAGTAAGTCTTTATAATTATTTAATACTCAAATTATCCCTAGTTAGTTATATAAATTTATAATAGAAATATATTTATATTAAAGCTCGAAAAAGCTTGATAGGAACTCGAGCCGAACTATCAAAAGCTTGAGTTTGGCTTGTTATATGTTTCGAGCTATTTTTTGGGCTTGATTTTGGGCTTGAGCTTGATAAAAGCTTGACTCGATCGCGTCGAGCTCGAGTTGCTTGATAAAAGCTTGACTTGATTGCAGCTCTAGCGGCAGATAGTTGTAGTGATAAAAAAAAAAGTTTATAGGTTATAAACGAAAAATAATAAAAATTTGAGGATTTTGGGATTAAACATAATATTTTGAAACCCGATTCGACCCACAAATCAATTTTTAAACTTTAGCTCAGTTCTTTCGTGTTTTACAACTCATTTCAAAGACTAAAATATTTCCAATTTGACAAATGGAACACATTCAAATTTTAAATGGAAAAAAATCTTAAATAGATTTTTCTTAAATTAGTTTGAAAGTCAATTAATAATTTCCAAATGTCACAAGCTTTCAAGTGTGTTCATTTTTCATGTTTGACCAATTAAGTTTTTTCACTTTTCAAAATTGACCATTTTTGCATTATAGCTTAGTATAGATATAGATAAGATCAAATTTGCAGCTTATCTCGATAAAAAAAAAAAAAAAAAACATTTCGGCTTTCTTGAAACTTGTTATAGCATAATAAAATTAGACTAGCAGGGTATTCGCATGTTGCAGCAGCGAGTACCATGTCATCAAAACTTTTGGCGATCAATATTTTTCGATCACATGTTTTTTTTTATAATGATTTTACGCATGACGTTTTAAGGAATAACTTTTTTAAATACCATTTAGGGCATGTTTAGAGATTGTGGAAGATTGTGTAGGCTTAAGATTATTTTGTTGGAAAATAAGTTTTGGTCAAAAAATAATCTTTATTTGGGTGACAAAGATTGTGGACTATTTTAGAAAAATAAGTTCCCAAAACATAAGCTCTCAAAACCGTGTTTAAAAATAAGTTCTCAAAAAATAATCTTTATGTTAGTTACTACTTTTTTTGGCGAGGACATGTCCTCGGGCCAAAAGTCTAACAAGATATTTCTCTTTATAATGTTTGAGTGTGGTGTAACGGTCATAAAACAAAAGTTTATCTATATAATCCATGACTTTTGTGTAACGGTCATATAACCAAAAAAATTCTTTATAATATCCGACCGTTGTGTAACGGTCATAAAACCAAAATTGCTCTATATAATGTCTTTCCCTAACTTATTATTTCTCGCTCACATCTTTTTCTATATCTCTACACATTATCTCAATCTCACACCATTAAACTTTTGTGTTTTACATGGTATTTGTTTCTATTTGTTGATGTTATAGCTTCATCAACATACTAGTGATCATTATGTACACTACTTATCTCCAATTCAAGCTTTACATTTTTATTCCAGTTAATATCCGGAAACTTAAATCTTTCTTAGGAAAGATTATACATCCTCGGCTCAAAAAGTTTCTAAAGAATAATGGTTCGGTTGTGTATCCTTGGATGATGGTTTGGTGTTTATGACATGGATATCTACTCAATAGTAAAAATCTTCAACTTTGACAATTACATCCCCCAATATAGTGGTATTGTTCTAGTTCAAGAAAAGAATTATATCAAGAAAGAATCTCCCGATCACGTAAGTTCAAGTGATCAGCCACCGAGACTTTGCCAGTCAGGCAGTCAGACATCAGGTTATCCATCTCCATACCTCGGTTCAGTATCATTTGCTTCTTAAGTTGCTCCTCGGCCTTTTTGATCCTCTTCTTGTAAAATTGTTTAGACTTGTATAAGGAAACATTCACCCGAATACATTCGGTATACCTTGTGTTGTTGTTCTCGTTCAAGAAAAAATTCTATCAAGCAAAGTTCCGCTATCACAAGAATCTATGCTCATTCCATTTATGTCATAAGTTTATTCTTTCAAAAGATCAACAAAATAAATTTGTGAAACCGAATCAACCACAATGTGATGAACAGGCTCCGGGTAATAAAAAAAAAAACGAGCTATTGAATTGTTAAGACAAAGTTTGGATGTAACTATGTTAGCTATTCATAAATATAATTGTAGATTCATAAAAAGATCTTGAATATACATCCACAAGTCAGGCCCTCAAATACTATTTAAAATAGAAGTGCAAATCTCGACCCACTTATATCTATATGTGTGGATTTCGGATGTCATCCGAAAAAGTATTCAAATGCATAAAACCTTCTAAACCATCATATTAAAAAGCTAAGGATATCATTATCAGTATCGATATCATACACATTTTCATTTACAGCTCAAAAAGATTTGCTTGTGGATCAGTCCAACCCGAGATGGCCTGTTAGACTAGTACTAAAAAAGTAAAAAGTAATCTGTTACTCGCTTTGACCCGTTCCCCAACCCATCTGACCCGCAGATTTTGTCACCCCCTGTTAAAGTTTTTCCATAAGTTCCATCAGCTTATTTCCGTTCAAATTTTTTCATACACAGAAAGGGCTTCTCAGTTACCCCCAAAATAAAAAGTTATTCTACTGCAACTCTTTATAAAAACTCATAAAGGAAAAGAAGCATTGACAGGCAAGTCCAATACAACCCCTGATGACCCGTAATGAAAACTGTGCAATTTCGCCGTTACTCAAACCCAGAAACCCACCCATTTTGTGACTCTAACGTATATGCAAGTACCAGTAACTATGTAAGGATGCCACTAGTACACTAGAAAACAACATACGAAAAAGTGAAAATTTATATGACTCACAAGTTGTAAATGTATTTACAGTTCTAACTTGATCCTTTCTGACCATCTGAATATATCAGAATAAACTCGGTCTTCTCCCAGATCGTTTCCCATGGCTCCTGCTGCTACTCTAATTATATCTTCTATTAACGCAAAATTTCCCATTATATCAACATGGTTTCCACTTTGTGTTCCTCTTCCTTCTAACAACGTTAGCGGAGGAGCGTGATTGTATTCTCTTACATATGTTTTAATTCCCGAAGGATTAAATCGTGTTTTTCCCCTCCAACCTTTTGCACACATGTAACCTGCACTTAAAACAGGAACTGTTTCATCTCCATCAACAGAATACACACCCGCTCTTAAACAACCTTGATCATTTCCACCCTCTGCTGAGGTGTCAATCCGGAATGGAATATAGCAGTCAGCAGCTGGACTGGACTTATAAACATATGATCTTTCGGTGGGTAAACCAACTCCATACATAGAAAAGATTTCCATATCTGGGGCGTTTGGTAATCTGAAAAGACATCAAAGAAAGTATTAATCAGTTTAAACAAAAAAAGTCGATGCAGCTAATGTTTTTACTAGAACTAGATATACACGTTATGACCCATTTTGACCCGTTACTCAATCCGAATGACCCGCTCATCCTGCCAGCTCTACTGTTGATGGCGTGATACATAGTATAAAATGTTCTGTATGCCTACTAATAGAAAGGATGGAGACAAAAACAGCATAAAGATAAATAATGTCTGACCTTNATAAAAAAGAAACAAACAAAAAAAAAAAAAGAAAAAGAAAAAAAAGAGCTATTGAATTGTTAAGACTCCATGTTAGCTATTCATAAATATTAAATATAATTGTAGATTCATAAAAAGATCTTGAATATACATCCACAAGTCAGGGCCCTCAAATACTAGTTACGCATAGAAGTGCAAATCTCGACCCACTATATGTGTGGATTTCGGATTTCATCTGAAAAAGTATTCAAATGCATAAAACATTCTAAACCATCATATTGAAAAGCTAAGGATATCATTATCAGTAAAGATATCATACACATTTTCATTTACAGCTCAAAAAGATTTGCTTGTGGGTCAGTCCAACCCGAGATGGCCTGTTAGACTAGTACTAAAAAAGTAAAAAGTAATCTGTTACTCGCTTTGACCCGTTCCCCAACCCATCTGACCCGCAGATTTTGCCACCCCTGTTAAAGCTTTTCCATAAGTTCCATCAGCTTATTTCTGTTCAAATTTTTTCAAAGACACAGAAAGGGCTTCTCAGTTACCCCCAAAATAAAAAGTTATGATACTGCAACTCTTTATAAAAACTCATAAAGGAAAAGAAGTGTTGACAGGCAAGTCCAACACAACCCCTGATGACCCGTAATGAAAACTGCGCAATTTCACCATTACTCAAACCCAGAAACCCACCCATTTTGTGACTCTAACGTATATGCAAGTACCAGTAACTATGTAAGGATGCCACTAGTACACTAGAAAACAACATACAAACAAGTGAAAAATTATATGACTCAGAGGTTGTAAATGTATTTACAGTTCTAACTTGATCCTTTCTGACCATCTGAATATATCAGAATAAACTCGGTCTTCTCCCAGATCGTTTCCCGTGGCTCCTGCTGCTACTCTAATTATATCTTCTATTAACGCAAAATTTCCCATTATATCAACATGGTTTCCACTTTGTGTTCCTCTTCCTTCTAACAACGTTAGAGGAGGGGCGTGATTGTATTCTCTTACATACGTTTTAATTCCCGAAGGATTAAATCGTGTTTTTCCCCTCCAACCTTTTGCACACATGTAACCTGCACTTAAAACAGGAACTGTTTCATCTCCATCAACGGAATACACACCGGCTCTTAAACAGCCTTGATCGTTTCCTCCCTCTGCTGAGGTGTCAATCCGGAATGGAATATAGCAGTCAGCAGCTGGACTGGACTTATAAACGTATGATCTTTCGGTGGGTAAACCAACTCCATACATAGAAAAGATTTCCATATCTGGTGCGTTTGGTAATCTGAAAAGACATCAACAAAATATCAGTAAGTTTGAAGTTTGAACTATATATAGCTTGAATTTTAATAACGTTTCTACTCGAAAGAAATACATGTTGTGACCCATTTTGACCCATTTTGACCCGTTACCAAAGCCGAATGACCTGCCCATTCTGCAGCCTTTACTGCTGATGGCGTGATGCATGGAAAAATGTTCTGTATGCCTCATTTGAGGGACTCATAAGAGGATTGGAGACCAAAAGCATCGTAAAGGAAAAAGTAATGTCTAACCTTGTTTCTAAGGGATTTGACCAGTACTTATAATGTTCGTACTTCTTATCATCTAAATTATCAGCTATTCCATAAGAATAATGAGCACCACCGCGTTTCATCATCCTTGGAGCCACAAATTGCAGAAGTTCCAAAACAGAATCAACAGTAAAAGCTTTATAATCTGCAACAGCTTTGATACCCACGATTCCCATTTCATGGTATTCATTCCATACATCCCGACATGATCTGTTAGCAAAGTTATTACCTTTTACAGCGCCCTACATTTCAAAAGATCTTAACATGAGAACCGAAGTACACAAGAAACTAATTTACTATTAAAAACCCTTTATAAAGATTACCTTAAAGTCCACCCTTTCAACTTTTGATGAGTGTAGTTCAGCAACATCTTTCCCAAAGGATATTATTCTCCCATAATTAAGACCATCAAAACCCGCACCATTATCATCTGCTGCATGAGTATCATTCTTATTCACTTTCTTAGCATCACAGGCATGGTCTGCTTCAGGGGCCCAATCGAGTGTACCCCAGATGGCGTCCCCACCTTTTGGTATTAACGACATAGTTGAATCCCATGTACGAGTCATCCTCATTGCATGTTGTAAGGTTTGGAAACCAAATATATCCAAATCAAGAACACCGGGTGCAACAGCCCTGCATAGAGCGTATGGAAATTTTTAAGGAACTATGAACAGCATATCTACATTTAGAACTTGTATATTACGCAGTTTATGGGGTGTTTGGATATGCGTTTTGGAAGGGAGTGTGTCATATTTCATAATTAGAACAAGATAACCATCTGTAATAGTACAGGTCATGGAAGATAGTGTTTGGATGTACTTTTACAGTTTAAAGTTGTAAACTCACAGTAAAGTTATAACATGTGTCCCATAATAAGGAAATTCTGATTAGTTAAGGAGTTGACAGATAGAATGAACATACAATTTTGAATAAAAAGAGCCACGTTCTGTAAAATGGGCGTAAAAATCTATCAAGTCATGTTTAAACGAGTAAATAGACAAGCTTAATGTACCCTCAGACATTCAGATTTGTGGCGGCCACTATGAACCAATATAAAAAACTGAGTATCTGACCCTTTAATAACCATATCAGAAGTCACAACAACTAGTTTCAAAATGCAAATCCAAACACCTCTTATGTAATATATTGAGTATAAAATTTCTATCCATGCAACAAGTATTGAGCAAAACAGTATAACAATACCTTGCAACAGCAATATCCTTCGCTTCAGCAGAAAAAAGCCCTGCAACTATTTTAGGAAGCCCCAAAAATGGTCCACCTATATTTGTCACAGCCTTTATATGTTTAGCGCACCAATCTGATCCACCTCCACCACCCATTGGAGTTGGTGCTTCGACCCATTTCATAAAATGTAAGAAATACAGAACACCCATAGAATGTGGAATTACAACAACCTTTTCACCGCTTGTGGCTACCATGAGTTCTATATTGCTCTTCATTCTGCTTAAAGTTTGATCACGTACCTGGTTATCATAATTTTCCGAATCATAAAAAAAGGAACAACTGTTCAAACAAGTGCCAATTTTTTAAGAAGTACTGGGTTCTTATTAAGCATACCTCAGTATTTTGAAATGAGAGTCGCCAATCATAAGCAGCCATATACATGTTTTTCTCCTCGTATCCAATGCGCGCCAAATTGGCAATTAAAACTGCCCATACAAAATAGCCGGCAGCAAAGTAATCAGCTGCCACTAGTCCAGATACAGGCCTGACCCTTATACCAGGAGGATCCAGCCCGGTTTCATTATCTAGTGACATATGCTCGATCCAGCACAAGGGCCTGCATAAAATAAAAAATAGATTATATAACTAAAATATAGCATGAGTGGAAATTGTGACTAGTGACTGTAACTTCAAAGGTAAAGTATTTGATTATATTAGCATAGTTCTATTGCCTAACATTTTCCTGTTTGATAACTTCAAGTTACTTATGGTAGAACCAAGTAACCAACACGACCAAATTATGCTATTATGCTAAATGAATACACATACTTTAGAAGCAACAATATTAAAGCGTCAAAGTACATAAATGTTTTATTTGACCCCTATGAGCAAATGAAGTTCTATTCTTCCAAATTAGCACATGTTCACTTTCCAAAACCAACAGCCCAAGCATTATTGAGACAAGTTTCCTAGTGGTCCATAGTACTAAGAAAGTTTCTATCTCAGATCAGTGGTGCTTGTGTTTGTACATTTAAAGCTATCATGTGATAACACATAATCAGCTGCATTTAAGGCTATGCACAAGATAATTTTATCCATACTTTTGATGTCGTAGGGTGTTTGGTAAATCCTAATTATTTAGCAAAGCAACAGTTAAAAGGTGAAATAGTAGCGCATAAGTGAGTTTACTTCCATTACATGAGCACACCACATAAAAGTACTTTCCACAAGCTTTCCTATTCAAAACAAGTACGTTAAAAGGGGTGTTTAGATCACATTCTAAAATAATCTTATTCAAAACGGAATCCCAAACACCCTCAATTAAGAATCACCTGAAGATCATAAACATCAACTTATAAACAAAGGCTGTGTTTGGCAACGAACTTTTTGGACCGTTTAGTGTTCAAAATATAATGCTTGTTTGGCAACAAGCTGTTAGCTTTTGGATTTTGTTTAAACGCTCCACCTATCATCAGCTATGCCTATCAAACCAAACGCTTACTACAAATGTTACCAAACATATACATACTATCACAACTCAATAATGCAACGATAAAACATCAAATCACATACAGTAAATACAACTAAAAATCGAAACTTTATATACCTTTTATAGACTTCACCAAAAGTACCACCCCAAAGCCGTTTCCTAAACAAGCCATCCATACAAGGATGCCCTTCCCACAACTCAAGCCCACCCGTGACAATCCCGGGCACAAACACAACCGGATGTTTTGCTTTCAACCCATCTTTATGCAACTTTACACCTGGCGGATCCAGCGTGGGCCCCGTAAACGCTTGAGTAACGTATTGCGGGAACGACGCTGGCATCGCGTTATATAAAAACAACAAAAACCACCAAGTTGAACATATAAATCCTATCGTCCAACAACATCCGTTTATACATGATCTCTTACTCCTATCATTTTTTATTTTCTTCTTAATTTTGTTTGTATCATCATTGTTGTTCTTAGTTTTGTTTATATTTTCGTCTACGTGAGACTGCGGCTGCGGGCCAGAGCGGCGCCGAGCAGCCGGCATGTCACGTGGTGTTTGTTTTCTAAAAAAGTATTTATTTCTTTTATATCTGCAGGCGCGCAGACGTTTTTAAAAAGTGATTTAATGTGACACAAAATATGTTTCTCGAAAATAGTGTTTGCTTTTTCTATCTTATGTTTAGAGGCGTGTAAACGCCTCTGAAAAACGTCTTTTATGTCTGCAGGCGCGCAGACGTGACGTTTTATACAAAAAGTATTTTATAGAGATGTTTCTCGAAAATAGTGTTTTATTTATCTGCAGGAGCGCAGAAGTTTATGTACTAAAAAAGTGTATGTTTTTTAGAAATCCGAGACAAAAATGACTTTTTTCCGCTTCGAGTTTGTTTATTTATAAAAATGTCTTATAGAAAATCATTAGAAAAAAACATTCGAAAAAAACAAACAGCACCTAAAGTGAGTTAGTATTAGTGGTTAAGGAAATGATTTATATAAAAATGGTGACGTGGATGTGGAAAGGATGGTGTGTGTGAGAGAAAGTGGTGATCGTAGGTGATGGAAGTGGAATATTCCGGCGAGTGAATATGTATATAAATCACCGCTAAAAATGATGAAGGGGGAACTGAGGAAGGAAGGTACGAGGGAAGAGTGTTTGTGTGTCTGTCTTTCTGTCTATGTTGGATCTCACGTGGGCCCGGTTTTGTCAAAAGTTGTGTATTGATCTTTTTTTGAACATAAAAAGTTGTTTTGATTGACAAAATGAAACCCTACACTTTTTTTTTTTTTTTTTTTTTTTTTTTTTTTTTTTTTTTTAGAAATCATTTAAATAGCTTAAAGTTGAAGGGGGTAGTTCAGCATTTAGCCAAAAAATCAACTTTCCACAACAAATCAAGACGACTCTGTTTGGGTGACTGAGCGACTTGTATTTTCTTAACAAAATACGTAATACATGTCAAAACTCTAGTGAAATCGCCCGTATCGTCCTGATCTATTTTGAGAAGGCTTTTTTTTTTTTTTTTTTTTTTTTTTTCTTTTTAGATGTTAGATTTTCAACTTTTGTGTTATTTAAGAAATTTGTTCTTTTTTTATTCTATAAAATGAATGGTTTTGCTAACAACAGCTCTAAAAGTTGTTGTTAAGAAGCTTTATTTTATTACAATTTCTTGTAATAATATAATTCATCCAATCAAAATCAAACATTAATTGTATATGTAATATTTTCGGAATTTTCTCCACTTTTTTCGGGATTATCATCCAATCAAAATCATTCAAAAGAGATATTGTAATAAAAATTATTTGCTTAACGACAACCCGTAGGGCTGTTGTTAGCAAAACCCTAAAATGAATATCAACTCATAATGTAATAAAACACCATCATCATATCAAAACATATCTCGCTTAAACACAAATATACTCCACAACACATTCACACACACAAAAAATGAAAAAAAAAAGTTGGTTTCACGAACACATACTTTATTTTAGATTTGTTGTGATCCTTTTCTCAAAAATTGCACTTTAGCTAATGTTTTGTTGTTGTTTTTCAAACCGGAAGATGTTGAGATCAAACTAATGATCTATTTCACAAAAACTCTTCTTATTAAGCCATATAAGAATGGTTTCATCAGGAACAGAAGCCCGAAAGACGACTTGCTACTTTTTGTCAGTAAGGTATAAACTTAAAAACTCCCTCACACTAGGCTATACTATTGGACTTTAGTTATTGTCTTTGTTTTTAACTTTAGAAAATACACCATACTTCAAAACTATGATGATAGTTCAAGCCTAAGTGACTTTGAAAACATACGAGGGGAATGTTGATGTCGACACAAACACCTGTAAACGTCAGCATATTGAACGAGCTTGCATACACTATTGTAGCAACAACGCCAATGAAAACGAGTTAAAGGCCTTAAGGGCATTGCTTATTAGTATTTGTAGTCTAATATAAGAGTAGAAATGTTAAATCCTCCTACCAAAACCTCCTAGTTATCCTCCTATTTACAGGATCATGACAATTGTCAGAACTGACGGTTTGGATACAGAGAGAGAATGAGAGAAAAATATATATATATAACATTGTCATATAAAAATACTTATTAAGCTTCAAACCCTGCCTCTCTAAAGATTTGCTAATCTTTATTTATGACTCTTTTAAAGAAACAAATGGAGTAGTTATGTGGAATATAATACTTACAAGACTATGTCGTCAACTACTAACCTTATTAAGAAAACGGAATATTCAAATATTAGTTGTGGACGGGCATTAGCATAGGACATAGGTCCAAGATGTGCTGTCATTATTTTATTGTAAGGTTATTAAATCTAACACTGAAAATAACAACTACTCCATAACATCTTATTAAAAGGAGCTATGTCATGAAATGACAAAGAACGGTGAAAGTTTATTGCTACAATTTACAAAGTTTTAAAATAGACATTTTACGAATGGTGGGCTTTTTTTGTTCATACTAAAGTTTAGGGTCCACGTGTAAATACACAGCTTGTCTTATGTTGAGACTACTTTGGAACTTAACGAGGTCAGAGACATCACCTTACGGTTGCGATACGTAACTTGTCTAAATTTAGTACAGTACTTTTATCAAAAATCTATATATAGACGAAAGTAAGTTAAAAAGAAAATGAATTATTAACATGTACTAGGTTTTTTATGCATGCCATTATGATTTTTTTTCCTACCAAGAAAAGAAGATAAATGACATTTAACTTCAACCTTAACTCAACAGCTATGTGCCTAACATTACCAAACTGGTCTGTAGTCTGTACTTGGTTATCCAATGATTGATAAATGTAGCAAAACTTGTACCAGTTATGTGTGAGGTCCTAGGCAAATGTCGATTTACACGTGCGTGTACTATAATGGAAAGTAAAAAACTTAACACATATTCAATGAGCATTGCATATACTTCTAACTTTTGTCTTGAGGTTTGAACCCGATCGCAGATATGCAAGTCCAATTTTACTTAAAGGCCTTGTCGATTCTCTAAAATATTTGTCCGAAATGGTTCATACTTCCAATATCCAGCTAGAAAAATCTTGTTATATAGTTCGATATTTCAGTATCAGTGACCAAGTGTTTATGAAAAATTGAAAATCATTCTAATATTTTTTTGATAAGAAGTAAAGATACAACGTGAGTTTCTAATGGGCTAGTAGGACACTGTAACTAGATTAGGACCTTTGGGCCAAACTATTTTAACAAGATTGGGCTTGGTTAAAGCCCAAACCCCTAAACCTCATATTAGTGACAAATTCATGAATCTTTTAACTAATAAAAATTTGTTAATACATTCATAAATTGGAGTTGATTTGTATACTTCACTTTTTTATTGGCACACTCATAGTACAAGTAATTAAAGTAGGATGTAAATATGGTACAATTGCCTGATGCAGTGTTTGGAGTGTCCTAATCAAAAATAAAAGTGTGCAAATCAATTCCCTTCATAAATGGATAACGGATGAGGTTGCCCTGTTCAAGTTATCTAGAGAGGGTGAACCTTTTTGACTTAGTGCGGCATCACCAGTTTAGTCCCGTCCCAAGATTGTTTCCGACCATTCACTGGCATCAAAAAATGTATACAAGTCATTTCACTCGAACAATGTTATTATCTACCAAGTTTGGATATCCATCCAAAGCGAGCAACTAGATTAAAGTTTCCTACAAAGTCCATCGGTTTTTACCATATACAACAAGACTAATATTTTTTTTACCATGTATGACATATACTCATAAAATCCGTATATTGGTTTTTTACATGTATATGATGTTGACTTTTAACTAACAGGTTTTTATTGTTGAAGAGGGAATCTATTTAATGGCGGAAATTAAGGGAAACAATAAAAGTGCCTCACCACCAACACATAGAAACAAATATATTTTTCTTCCTTCCTCTTCTTCTTCTTCTTATTATTAGCTCCCCACTCACTTATGATCATCCTTCATTCATTTCTTCTCAATTTTCAGCAAATAAAACAAGTTCCTTAGACTTAATGAAATGTTAACTTGTGTACCAAGGTCTAAGCAAAATAACGATCACGACGAATCGAAACGTAACGATGATGGCACAACGAATAAAAAGCCTATCAAAAGAATCGGCTCCCAGGTACATACTTGTTTCATATGAATTATGTCGTACTGACATAATTCAGCATGTGTACACACTTTTTTTTTTAACAAGTGTACATACTATTGGACATATGCACTGGTTAGGACATGTGAGATAGTTAGTTGCGGTTATAAGAAATAGAATAGACATATGTACTGCATTTTTTATGCAGTACATATGTCTAATGTATTTTTCAATATTAAGGATGAACTTTATTAGATAGTAAGTTCATAGTTTTGCATATATCGTTTGATGTTTCAATATTAACGATGCATTTTATTAGTTGTTCGTTTGTTACTAGTATTTTTCTAACATGAAAAATACTAGTTTCTGTCGTATTAATTTATTTATTTTCCTATAGGTTAAGGAAATGGCGCGAAAAGCATCAGGAGCTTATCGTAGTTGCGCTCCATGTACACCAGCAACTACGATAACTCCACAACAACGTTTACAAAAAAGTAACAACGACACGGAGTCCGAGTCCCCTATGTCGGTATCCGAGAAATTTCGTTGGTCATATAGGCGTTCCGGGAGCAAAAACTCGAGCTCGGGGAGAGTATGGGGCAAGGAAATGGAAGCGCGATTAAAAGGAATATCCGTGGGAAGTGATGTGGCGGTGACGGAGATGTTATCGGCCTCGGCTAGTGGCCGAAAATATGATCCGATAGTATTGATGGAAGAAGTCGAACCCAAAGAGTGGGTTGCTCAAGTTGAACCGGGGGTTTTGATTACTTTTATTTCTTTGCCAACCGGTGGTAATGATCTTAAGCAAATCCGGTTCAGGTAACTAATTTTAACAGTCTTTGTTAAACTTTATTACTACTTTTTAATATCCTTTTGGAAAAGTTATGACCATGGTGCATGCAAGAAAATTTAATTACAGTTTGTTTGAATCGTTTGCATGTTAGTTTTAAGCAGTAGCAATTAGCATTAGTTCGCGCTTATACAAATTCATTTAGACGGGATTGAGTATTGTTGTTGTTGTTTTAATGTTTATACAAATCCAAAAGAAACTAAAATGCTCGTTGCTAAGCAAATATTATACTATTATACACGCTAGAGGTAAACGGTAAATGGTAAAAAAAAGATGATAGTCTTCTTCTGGTGTCTCTAAGCCACCATAATAAAATCGATAGACGAAACAGCCAATAGTAGTCGGTTCTCGTCTATCGATAGATACAAGGTTGCCAGAAGTTATCTATCCAAAAATTCGGTTGCCAAAGCTCAATAATGCAAAAAGAGAAAGTTCTCATATATTATACTTATTTTTTATTTTATTAGCATTTTTGATTGATTTTATTCTACTTTTTTCGTGCTATAACTAATTTTCTACGCAATGCTAATTGAATAATAACCATATGAATGCTCATATAACCAAATGCTAACTTAAAATAGAAGACACAAATTCATGAAGTCAACATATGATGGCAGTGATAGAGACAAAATGTGGTCCATCATTTAGTTTTTGTATGTAGCAAAGCATTTAAAACTTTTAGTACGAATTTATATATGACATAACTTTTGTCTATAAAAAGTTGCAATATATTGATTTTCTAACCACCACATTATGGCAGTAATTACATTTTCAAAACTTATGCTTCATTATGCAACTTTTTTGGCCTGTAAATAAGATAAAGATCTACACAATATTTACTTATAAGTCATGTAAACAAGATAAAGATTTAAAATCTCCTAATTCTCTCAACTACACAATTACACTGGCCGGAAGTCCACCTGAAAGCAGTCTCTCTACTGTCGGGTTTATCCTGATGATAAGGATATGATCTGTCTACATTTCACCTCCCCTTACCCTGCTGTGCGGCAGGATTGAATTTGTTGTTGTTGTTGTTGTTGCTGCTGTTGTATGTTTGTATGGACTTCATATTTTTTTCTATTTAAGCCAATAGCTTTTCACAAAATTAGTTGGCCATTAAATAGTTAAGGTTAGGCCATTGTTAGCAAAGACGTGATAAGATGAACACATCCTGATTATCTTTTTCTGTATATTTAAATGTTATTGAGTTGTAAGAGTGACAATGACTAAAGTATATACACATTTTTAATCCCTTTGGAAAGATGGATATTCTAAAATACTCTATACTAGGTATACCTAACCATTTATATAAAGAGCTATAATCACTACTCAAGTTTGTTAATGGTATGGAAAATAACTTTTTGCATTATCCTTTGAGAATATTCGAGTTAATGCCTAATTATAATGTCCCCATGTACCTTTTAGTCAATATTGAGGTTCTATAGATGTTTGAGTTGTAGGTTTAAAAACAATAACAACAACAATACTAACTTATGTCACATCAAGCTATGAAAAGATGTAGACAATCAAACTCGTACATGAGACCTCCAATAAGTGTAAGTGTAAGTTCAGAACCTGACGTGTATTGTAGGTTTAAAAAGGACATTAGGGGGAAAAAATAACTTTAGACTTGCTTTTGGTTGGGGTCAAAATGTCTTTTGTGGGGTTGAAAAGTTGCATGCATCATTAGAACATTAAGCAGTCTTATGTTCGGTGAAAGGACATGTCGTTCATTACATATTTTAGTGGTCGTTAGATTGAATTTTCTTACTAATTATGCGCTTTAAACTTATTCCTGTCTCCTACTTAATCAAATCATGAAAAGTGAGAGTTGCTGATTCTGAACTTCGTATTTGTTTAGTAGTTGTAATTCACACGAAAATTAGCCTTTTTCAAATTGATCATTAACCATAATCACACTTTATTTCTAGCTGTCTACACCTTGAAAAGGAGAAGTCTTTTAGCTAAACTACAAGACTAGTCAAATATGATTTGCGCGCGATTTGTGTTGTATGCTGCTTGGGAGTCAAAATCTGGACACTGCAAAACCTTAGAATTACCCTAATCATATCGTTCTCACCATCATAACATAGGCCCCCCGCACAAGAAACTTTTCAACTTTTGTTAGTGTAAAAGCATAGTGTATCAAGAATTTTCTTTTCACTTTATACTGTAAGTAAGAAGTTTTACATGAATCCTGTTAACCAAAATAAACAAACATGCATATACAACAACGACAATACCCAATTCCGTCAGAATGGGGTATGAGGGAGGTAGGACGTAGACAATCACACCCAGTGGCGGACCCAAGGGGTTCACGGAAACCCCATGATTTTTGACCGGTTGTGTAATTTTTTGTCAGTCCTATTTTTTTGCGAAATGAACATAGACCCCTAAATTTTGTGTCACATGTTTTGTCAAGTTAATCTAGTGTATTACTCTTAAAAGAAATGTGAAAATGGTCACTTATAGACTTGAGTCCGCTCCTGGTAACACTCCTACCCAAGCGTAGATGAAATGTATCGGAAAATAAGGGACTATTTAATGGGGCCATATTTAAACTCTTTGTTTTCTTGGTGACAGCCTTTATACCAGAATGTTGTTGCCTTGTCAGAAATTGGAGTCCATCAACTTTTATAGTACCTTGTCACCTCTTGAGTTTGTCATCTTGTAATGTCAAAGATCACAAAAAGGAAAACAAGAAAAATGACTTGATTTGATACTACTGTTTGAATTCTAGGACATACAACAGAGTGCATGTTCTACAGTAGTATCCGTAAGCCGGACACATTATTGCTCATAGTTGTCTCTTTTAGGCCGTTAAGCTTGATCCTTCTGTCAAAGTTAGCGTCATCGTCCTATCATTGAAAAGATGAGTTACGAGGATATAACATTATATTTAGAGATGAATTTTTCGGCCTTTGCAAGTAAACGGAAAAAAACACGTTGAACATTGTATATTATGTGACGACAATTTATTCGGTCAAGGGGCACAAAAAGTTGCACATATGATTGTGCATAGAAAGCACTTTTGTTCATTGAAAAGATTAATAAGTGGAAGAATGCCCTTCTAGTAATATTTAGTATGGCCTAAACTACAAGTGACTTTTTGTGTATATCCACTTCAAATTAATAAGAATCATGCCAATAATTTTATGTTATACCAACGAATGTGTTCATAGTAAAACTATACTTCGCCATAATTATGATATATACCTAACATCAAGCATTTCTTTTTCAGCCGCGAAATGTTTAACAAGTGGCAAGCACAAAGATGGTGGCAAGATAACTATGAGAAGGTAATGGAGCTTTACAATGTCAAGAGGTTAAGCCGTCAAGCGTTTCCCCTTCCAACAGCCACAAAATCGGAAGATGAACCTGCCGTCGAGTCAAAGGTTTGTTACTCGTTACCATAGTTTGTGGTATGTGGTTTAAATGTCAATAATACGGTTAATTCTATTATGTAACAGAGCTCAAAAACTGAACCTGTTGAAGACAGTCCTCTAACACCAACTTTAAGTAAGGAAAGAGTACCTCACACCTTACATGACCACCAAAGTTCAACCGTAACGCCCTCCACCAGTGAAGGTGACTCCTCTGGGCTCACAGTTACTTCAAAAGGATCAAGTATTAGTGGAACAAAAACAGAAACATCATCAATGGATGCCTCTACAAGTGCCACCTCACCAAAAGAGGCAGATCGCACAGAAGAGGCTTCCATTAGTAATGTGAGTGATGCTGATAATGAATGGGTGGAGGAGGATGAACCCGGTGTTTATATCACGATCAGAGTTCTTCCTGATGGATCAAGGGAACTCAGACGTGTCAGATTCAGGTTAGCAACAAATTATATGCTTATTGTATTGCAGCCGTGAAACTTTCGGTTAAACCTGTGACATAAGATATGTTTATACAAATGTTTTTTTGGGTAAAAATGTTTAAACAAATGTTAATGTTACGACAGAAATGTTTATACAAATAAATGTATTGCAAATAAATGTGACATAAGATAGTGTTTATACAAATGTTGTTACGAAAGAAATTGATATGCTTATTGTATTGCAGCCGTGAAACTTTCGGAGAGGTGCATGCTAGAATTTGGTGGGAAGAGAACCGAGCAAGGATACACAAGCAGTACTTATGATCAAATAAACACGGGATATTTGCATAAATACCAACATGCTAATTAATTTGTCATGTTTTGGTCATTGTACTTTTAGTATATTAGGTTTCACTAAAACATGGTTTTGTGTCCCGTTTGGGTCATTAATTTGTACCAGAAACACTTAAAATGGCCCAAACGGGACAAATCACATATTTACGACTCAGATTTACAATCAAAGTACATCTTGTGTAGAACGGGACATATGAATAAGTAAGTTGGTAGTTTATGCAAATATCCCACTGACATAGCGTCTCGTGGAAAGATTTCAGGCTGCTGCAACTACATTCTATGCCAAAATTGCATATATGTTTGCTTTTTTTTTTTTTTTAATGTTCTATTTTTGGTGATTTGGTAGCATTTTAAGAATGTTTCGCAAATTGGTGTAATATAATCGGGTTGGTATAGAAGTGAAATTTTGGTATATGCTGTAATTTAAACGAAGGTAAGTTATAAACTTTTTCTTGAAGTCTTGACCTTGAATCATGAAACACAAGAGAACCTAATACTATCTTCTTCGCAATCTTAAACATTACAACCAATGAATGTCCGAAACTAAAAGCGTTGTGTGTAATTCTCATATCTCTATAGTTAATCGAATATAGTAAAGGCGTTGAGGATTGATTTGTACAGCGTTGTTACTTCTTTCTGATGCTACGTACACAGACAGCAAAAAACTGATCTCCGTTACTCATGTAAAAATTTACCACGCGCTTTTAGTCAGGAGCGGATCTATAAGAGGTTTAAGTCATGCATGTGCATTTCTAAAACTAATTTTTAAAATATTTCGTAGTTCAAAAGGAAAAAGACAGTATGTGTATTCTGTAATAACAATATTAGCAAGTTTAAGGAATCATTAGATTGTAATGTACAATTTGCTTTAGATTGATTCGACATGCATGTCAGTTGTAGACATAATCTCAGATTAAAATTGTTATCAGTACATCTACAACGACTAAAAGAATATAGGGAAAAAAAATGTGGTCAAATTTGATCACGACAACCGTGTAGCAGTGGTTGCTGGTGGTGATGCAGAGCCAACGTATCTAATCAAAACTTCTTGAGGGAGTAGATGATACTGGATATCAAGTTGTTCGAATATGTTCTTTAGCTCCAGCACGAGGTTTGATTTTCTGTCACTTTTCTCTTCGTGGTTTTGAAAGTTGATCGTATGTGTAACGTAGAGGCTCATTTTCATCTTGTTCACGTTTTCGATCTCCCTAACTCTAACACTATGATTCGGACGCCATAGTTGTGGTTTGCTCTCTATGTACCTGATAAATCAAATCGCAAAATCTACATTAAGAACATTAATCAAAACCTAACCTCGAGATCATATTGCAAGCTAAGGTGTTTGCTATTGTTTATTCTAACCACTTATGTTTAATAGGCACAACTTGTAACTTATTTCTAGCAGGCAAACATTTATAAGTGCTTGTCTGTTTTTGGAAAACCGAGTTTATAGAAAAAGTTTTAATGCTGATTTTGATATCGTTTTAGCCATACGGTTATGAACATTTTTTTTCTCAATAAAACGCAATGTTTAGTATTCACAAACCATGGATTATGTCTCGGGTTGATAAGTTAAATGTGACATCCTGCCCTCATTGTCAGTCCCCAAAACATCTACCTTCATTCCTTGTTTCCTACACAAAATAAGACACTCTACTGTTTTATTAATACTTAACACATCTAGCTTCAGTAAGAGGGTGTTTGGCATTGCTTATTTTAGCGTTTATCTGCTTATTTTTAAAGAAGACAAGTTGGTTTGCGTGTATAGATGAACTGCTTATTTTGGAGCACGTATGCACTTGAACATTAGTATGCACTTGAGAAGAAGAAATCCCAAACACCCCCTAATTGCAATAATTCTAAGTGTGTTTAAGCAAAATATGAACAAAACTCGGTTGAATGCAATATAAGAGATCGAGAAATAGAGTTGACTTACGCTTTAATCTTATCTTTTAGAGCTAAGATCTTCTCGATTGAAGTGGAAACATCAAGGTCGAACTCTATGGAATCACTCATTTCCGGGCTTCGGTTGAAATTACTAATAGCTTTTGTAGCCAATATTGCATTCGGGTAAAAAATCTTCTCGTTGTCATATCTCAGAAAGATAGTAGTCAATATGTTCACTTCTTCTACAACAAGCTGTAGGTTTATATTCATAATAATAAGTAACGAGTTAAGAACAAATTGTTGCTAGTAGATTTAGTTCGGTATTAAGTTACCTGAACTCCATCAACAACACAACGGTCACCCACATCAAATGGGTGCATTATAAACACGAAGATTATGGCTTCAAATGCTGTCTTAGCAGATGTCCCAAACATGAAGACCCCGAGTAATAACTGTGATGAGATGAAAAGTAATACTTCGGTTGTTGCAATTCCCATGAGAAGTAACCAAACGATTAAGACTACAAATACTGTCAAGCCAGAAACAAGCTTGTTCAGCTCCTCTATCGCAGTTTTTGTGTCGTTCAAAGATAGCGCCAAATATTTACGCTCCTTATACACATTCACCTGGACGCCAAGATTAATAAAAGTTGGTATTTTGATCTAAAAAAGCAAGAACTTATTCTTTAAATGAATGGTGAAAACCGAAAAATCAAAGAGTAGCTAGTAATTACCACCCAGTTATTAAACGACTTCTTTTTAATCTTTCCAGTTTCGACTGCTCCTTCGAACAATGGAAGCACTTTCTTGACATCATCTATGGTCATAAAACGCAAAAGATCATCCTCTTCGATGTACCTAGTTTGATATGACAAGAATTAAGCACAATGGACAGAAAATAAGCATGTAGCAACCTCCTTGCTTTTAAGTACTTATGTATTCTAAAATAAGCACATAAGCAGTTTTCGACTGAATGTTTAAGATTTCTTATATAAACATATATAAGCAATCCCAAACGCTCCTTAAGAAATAGAAATTTATACGACAAATCTTACTTTCTGTGTTTAGCTACATTTAGAAATATAGCACGACCCGCGTTTTGAGCTTCCCATTCACAAGTAATATTTCCTTCCTTTTGTTCATATTGCTCCGCGTTGTCTTCAGTTTCATCAAGTGTCTTAGTAAGTGTAGAAAATCCCGACTTTCTCACAACTTTGATTAACCCTTTCATTGTCCAAGCTGACACCTTTCCTTTCTTCATCTTTTGAAGCTTTTTTACATCAATAACCTTTTCCTTCTTTTGTGTTCCCGCTTCACTTCTAAAATTCAACTGTCTACTTGGTAGACTTTCAGTATCCTCCATCAAAGGAGGCCCCGAAAGGGTCTGAAGTATATATTGGTGGAAAATATTTTCTTGAATCCTATCAAAGAATAACTTAACATGAAATGAAGAAGCCAAAAGCTTTACTAATAGCGTTTTGATGACCCACGCACCAGAACCAACAAGTGTCGACGCGATTCCTCTAGTGATGTAATTCAATACCTTGGATGTGTTTCTTGATCTACGGACACCGTGGTTGATTAACAGGCCCCATGTTAGTAGAATTAAGCCTAACCATATAAAAACCTGAACGCTCTTTTGCAAACTATAAAGAAAGTATAAAACTTTCTTTTTAAGCATATACTCTTTCTCGATCAAGAAAACTATAGCAGTTGTAAACCACTCCGAAAACAAACGACCACAGAATATTGCTAAAACTAGTACACACCATTTCCATAATTCTAAACTCCATATATACCTATTCACAAGTTTATCCACTGTTAAGCTTAGAACTAAAACCACCGATACGCAGACAAATATACTAAACTCAATAAAAAACAAAACCTTTTTTTTCTTAGATTTTTTAACGGTCTGCTTAGCTTGAAGAAGTTTTGTATAGTATACGTCATCATCGTCGTCTTCTTCTGTTTGCGTCGTTGTAGGTGTTATTGGAGTGGATACTATAGGAGTCTTAGTCTCTTGAGATGGCGAACCACTTTTTACTTTATCATTCTCCATTTTCCAGTTGTTGGGAATTGCTGGCTCAATGAGTCTTGACTTTGGCTTGGGGTATGGAGAACTTGCCAATGATCTTTTGCCAGTGTCATCCTCGACCTTCAGGGCTGCAACTGGATCAGCCTTTGGTATCTCTAGAGTCGAAGAGCTCGTAAATGAGGGAACTTTTTTCCTTGATCTAAGACCGGGGTCTATATTCACTGGAGCAGCCTGTAGCATAGTAGCTGGTAAAGCTGGTGGTGGATCAATTTGAAGAAACTTCTTAAACGAATACGAGCCAGATTCTTGCTTCTCAATGCCCTCAGCCGCAGCGTCAACTTTTCCATTTCCATTTGCATCATTAGTATTCGAGGTTTGCTCAGGACTCGATATCTCTACTACGACTTCATGATCACCATCCAACGACTCTTTTTCCATGAACTATCTATTCTCGACTTCAAAAGCAAATATTTTTGTTATTTGAATTTTATCTCTTTGTGATTTTGATCATCTATGAACATAACATAATATTATTAATAGAATTTAAGACACATAAGATAAAGACAAAGTCAATGGTAATGACACTGACACAAGTTGTTGCATAGGACTAATGGTATAATAATAAGAGCAGCCATTCATGAAGTCTTTTCACCTAATCAATTATATGGATTACATTTTATATATATTTATCTAAATCTGTGGATTCAGAAATTTTAAAAATTATCTCTTGGCATTGTATGAAAAAAACATGAAAAAATTGTGCAACTTGTAGTTTTTGAAAGATTTGTCTTGAGAAAGTGAGGTAAGGTACATTGAACTAATAGTTGTCAACTTTGACCATGTTTTGCCAGGATCAATGATTATCATATGAAATGCAATCTAAACATGGTGTTTACTTAAGTTAAGAGTTTTAGTATAACATTCTTGAAAACATGCCAAATGATCCATGAAGCAAAGGTTACTGCTTCGCCGAGGAAAATTAAAATAAAATACGTTAAGATGGAATAGTATTCATCGCCAACTGAAATCCAAGGCAGGAGTAGTTTCTTAGCGTGATTAATTCTGAGACTTTCGCCATTGATATGGATTCATTAAATCATCTTTAAGGTGAGATCATTACTATGTGAAGTTTTAGTGCCGCCGAGTGGAACTCTTATTAAGCACAAGATGTTCAACTCGGTACTATTCATTTTGTATCAGTTTGCGAGACTATGCTATAAACATATGTGTTTGTCGATCATTGACTACACATATAATTCCTATGGAGTATTAAGCACAAGATGATCTAGTTTCATGTATATTTTAAAAGTAGTTTCATTTTCATTGTCGAACTGATATCTTTGTCATGTTTTTTCTTTTCCTACGCTTACAAAACTACAAATAAACATTCTAAGTTGAGCAAGAGGCCCAGAAATGGAATGGGCTAACTAGTGACCCAATTATTTAATCATAGATGAGCCCAGATCATAGCTCAGAGGCCTTTTTATCCGGTTGGATTAAAACAAAATATATATGTTTCACATTGGGTTTAGGGATAATCAGGCTCGAACTGATGACTTCCATTACGTCAAGGTTTACTCAACTCATCCACCCCATACCGTGACAATTCATAAGTTTATAAGGTACATCTCATGACTAATAGTTGTCAACTTTGGTTAGCTGGAGATCAAGTGTCAAAATTGACCATGTTTTGCTAGGATTGATTACCATGTAAATGCAATCTAAACATGGTGTTTAATTAAGTTAGGAGTTTTATTACCTCCGCATATATACGCGCCAGACCGAAATCTGCAAGTTTTAGCTGTCCAGGAGGTCCTACCAAGAGATTATTTGGTTTCATATCCCTGCCAAAATAAGTTTGAGGAAATTAAGAAAGCAAATTGTCAAGTAGGATTGTTAAAGAAACTAATTCAAACCCGCCGAAAAAAGTTCCTTATGGCAAACAGTAAGTCCTTTCAGTGTTATTTGAATATATGACTTTATAATCTATCCTGAATTACAGCTTCAAGATCAGTTTCCAACAACTCAAAAACAAAATGCAAGTTCACGAATTTTCTTCCTATCTGTCCCAGAAACCGATAAGTATTATACAGCCAAACATATGAGAAATTTCTTAACTATTGAAGAAAAAAGTTTAGGTCATATTCAACAAAGCTTTAGTATGTCTGTCGTATCAAAGTTGTTTGAGTGTTTTTCTAAAAAACAAGTACAAATCAAGACCGGAATATAATGTTATTGCTATGGATTCATAAGTTTACAAATTTTTTGCAACCAACTTTACACATATTTAAGAGCATATACAAATCGAAACAAATGCAAACATTAAATTTCAGATTACACAAGCAATATCACAACCACAAACACATGTCATTTATAGATTACACAAGTCTCTTTTTTTACACAAAACAAACATATATAATGAAAAGGTCAAAATTTTATAGAATTCCAAATTCAACACTATAATTAAGAAAAGAATGATCCATTATCAAATAAAAGAATTTTTGTTTTCCCACAAACTACATATATCTTACACGACTAGTATCTCAAAGCAATCAGCAAAGAAAGCCATCGAGAAATTGGCCAATCTCGATTAAATAACAACAGACTACTCTCGATTGTTATTTAATCGAGAACGAGCTACTCTTGATTTTTTTGGAGCATTTGGAGCTTCAAACTCTTGACACGGGATCTTTGTTGGTGTAATATAATCAAGGTGCACCCTCTTTGCAATCATAGCCTGCAAAATTAACAAACTTAATAAGAAACAATTTATAAATAAAACAACAAAATCGACAAACAGCGAATATATACTTACAGCTTCTCTAACGTTTTCGACACAATAAACAATCTCTTGAGATCATCATAGTCAACACCACATAGAACCTTAATCTGCAAAGACAAACAAACATTAATATCACTATATATGAAGAACAATTAAAAAATTACTCGTAACTTACAAGTAGATCCTGAGGCAGTGCTTCGTTCGAAACCATATCTAAACTGTTGGAATATTGAAGATCGATCAAGAAGGAATACAATTCACCTCCTTTAATAGCTAAACTGATTAGGAAAATAAGGAAGTTTTTTTTACGCGGTAATTAATGTTTTTGAAAGGTATCTTTTTTTACCTACACTTACAAAGCCCAATAATATTGTTCTACTAGTGCCCAGAAAAGGACTGACCGGTGGCCCAAATATTTTTAGTATAGATAAGCCCATGACTCATAGCCCAAAAATACAAAATCTATATGTTTTTAGTTAGGTTCCATTTAGCTATTTGCTTGCTAAGAAATGGTTGATGATTTATTTGATTAACTAGTCGGGCACCGGTCCGCCGCGATGCGGCGGGGCGTCGTAGTTGTCGGTTATTTTTTTAAAATGTTATTCATAAGTGTTGGTTTTATCTGATTCAGTTAATTTTGTTATAGTGGGTAGTTTTTTTTAGTTAGCATTTGTTTTTGTTTTTTTAGTCAAAACACAATGCAAGGAAAAACAAATAGAGGTAACGCTATTGCAGCCATAATACATATTTAAACAATGAAGTTGAGAACATACCTAATGTAGCTTGTTACATTGTAATGGCAACACGATAGATACGTTCCTACTAAGAGTTTATGTACCTATATTATTATACATACCGGAAAATTAGCACTACGAGTCACCGTATCATTGCTGCTAGTCTTGTAGCTTTGCTTTCTTGCCACTCGTTCATTCTTTTGTACCTTTTGAAGCTAAATGCAGTTGAAACAGATTTGTGGTTCCTTCTAACGCTGCGAGATCGGGTGCAATTTCTATGGGTTTTAATCTTCTAATGGTTGCATACACTGGTTACAGTTTTGTGACCATCGAGTCTGCTTCTTCGCTGAAACACGCCAGTGTTATTGTATTAATGTGGTTTTAGACTAAAATTGTACGTGAAAAAAGTAATTAGCATAAGCACAAATAAGATCGTATACCTTGATTGATAGGATCGTAAATCTGTGACAACAAATCGCTCTTTTTCCATACCTGTGACGACGACAATTTGCAAAAACTTAGCAAAGTTGTATACTACTATTAATGTGCACCAAATATATACCTATGTGTTGATTTTTCGTTTTTACAGTTAATGCCATTTTGTCTTCTCCCTACCTGTTAGCATTATTTCTTTAGTCTTCTTTCCTTTTTTTTGTTAACCAAGACGATAAATTCCTGCAAATTATCCAAAAGAAATCAGCAAACGTACATCAGCTTCTCAACAAATACTTAATGAAAACGCAATATCGTAACTGATACACCCATAAATAAAGCAAAAGCATGTGCCGTTTGCTTTAGTGAAAAAAAAAATCAACCTGTTAGGCCGCTTTTTTCTTGCGCGAAATGGAAATTTCCAGGCACTTTATGAACATGTAAGAAATAAAATGAGCTTGAGCTGAGGAACATGGGTGGAAAAAAACAGTCACAAACGGATGCCTGCACGGTGGTGCAGGGCATTCGTGTCATGTTAATGTGTAAATGGTGGAACCTGTGAAGCACGCGAACCAGTTAAATGTGTGGGACAGAGGGTTCGTAGTACCTGCTACCACAGCTTATGACGTGAGCTCCATTTGTCACCACCTTCTTTCGCAACCTATTCAAAATAGAAGCATATGCATCAATCACTAAGAAACCAAATGTACACACAAAATGATACGAATCCCGACATTAGTATTCAAATATTACCAAAGTAATTTTTCTGTCATCAGGGTGGGCTTCCTTGGACTCCTTCCTAAAATGACTCCTATATCACAATAATCAATTCTAAGAATTTTCTTTGTCCCCTGAAATCAAGTTGACAGAACATGTCTTGCTATCAGCAGATGACAAAGAATCGGACTTCATTAACGGTGAAATCATTTGACACCGTTAAATTCTCTAGTGAGAAAATAGTTGAACGTTTGCTGTAGAAAGTGAAAGTGCTAACCTGTGATGTAAACCATGATGAATAGACTACCTGTAGTAATCTTGGTTGGCGACAAATGTGTCGGCAATTAACAGAATTGGCATCGTCATATAAATTGACAACTGAAAACAACAATAAAGTTATAAAACTAAGAAAGCATATCAAATTCAAAACAGAAAAGACGGAGAATTGATACTCGGATTCGAGGATGAACCTTGGAATTATTGACTTCCAATTCACTCTGTTTTTCGGCTTTATTTCTCGTTGTATAATCTTTGACACTCTCTTATGTTGACACATTCAAATGTCGTCTGCAAGAAAAAGTAATATGTGGCTATTGATTCAATAATCTATGATAAATAACTGAAGGGAAAAAAAAAACAAAAAAAACAAAAAAAAAGGTTCAAGTGGTTGACATACTTGTGTTCCACTATCCATAACTGTAGTTGTTGCTGTGAATTGCCATTCAGCTTCCGGTTTTCTCAAAACTAAATGGAACGCCTTCACTTAAGATTCTTGATACCTCCCTGTATCAAGTAACATCCATTAAAACACCATCTAAATCATGAATAAATAATGATAGCTACTGGGAGAATGATAAAAGAATATAGAAATATAATATTTGCATACCAAGTAAATGACCAAGAAAACTACCTCAATTCCGACGCGTCATTTGGTTGTTTTTACACCACGCTCATTAGAAATTAAAAGAAAGCATAACTAATAAATTTGCATAGACATTTACCTGCACAACCTTCCTAATTCCCTTTGGTATATACTTTAACTTAAACCCCATATTCATTATGACCGCAAATTCGAACCCGTATGTTACATATCTTATGAATAAGTCATATGCAGAATTAAGCAACTTGATAAGCCAATGAAAGTAAGGTTATGAGCTTTTGGAAAATCTTAAAAATAACTACTTTCTTCACATACCCTAACCCCAAAAAAACCCAATTCATAAAAACATAAACACATTCAAACCCTAATCTTGACTTACAATAAAAATCAAAACTTTAACCCAATTACCGATCAACTAAAAGCCTGGTGAAAGACATGTAGGGAATCCAGGGCCTCACCCCATCACCGCGTGATAATCAATGGTTATTGCAATAGCTTCAACCAACTTCAACAGTTAGCGATCTCAAACACCGCACTTTCTGGAATTTGGTAGAAAGTGCTAACATTTTTTTTTACTGGAAAAGAAAAAGGGGGAACCGACATTGTTACTGGGCCACTGAAACGGATCTTGGATTGGGCTTTATCACGCTAGTAGGCCGAAGAAAGAAAGTACTGTAGGTGCACAGTAGAAAGACGCATATACGGCGTCGTTTGTGATGCCGTATTATATATATATTAATTTGGTGAAAAGTAAAGATAGAACCTGTAATATGATTCAAATATGTAGAACATGTCAATTGAGTAGAGAATCGCGTTAATCATTTTGAAACGCTTACAAATGCACGTTCGAGGTTGATTAAGTTGGCGCGTATAAAATAGTTTTAACTTCCCTTGTTATAATTTTTTATGCATACTTTAAGTGAAATAAATATACAATGTAGCATCCTTGTATAGTTGTATGTTAAAAAAGGCAGCCTAGCTACATGGGTGGAGTGGTTGTCTTGTGAACACTTGAACCATGTTGTATGCCACAATACTTTTGGTTGGAGTCTATGTAGATAAATATATCATGCTTATACCTTTCTAGTCTATACCACTCCACTTCATGATAGATTTTGTACTTGCCTAGTAATGGCACTTGCTGGCATCTACAAAGGCACCATTGCAAAAATGCACCCTTTTTACTACTTTATCATAAATAGACTTTAACAAATATGTGACCCACACTTTTTAGTACAATATGCTATATCAATCATAATTTGCAAGATTTTTTCTTAACCTAAAAGTTAAGAGTTGATTATAATCAATTGCTTTCTTTTTAACCTACAATCATAATTTGTGGGGAGATTTATATAATGACATTTATGAAATGTTAAAATCTTCGAACTTATTTGATTGATTAATATACTTTATCATGGTAAAAAATACTTTTATCCCCAAAAAAAACCGTAAAATGCATTTTGTAAAAGTAATTTTTCACTTTGGTGATACGAAACGATCCTTTACCCTTTGAGTTTTATATTTTCACTTCTTTAAAAAAAATTTAATATAAAGTTAACCCCGAAACTTATTAAACGTTATATTTATACTTTTTTTACATCATTTTTCTCTTTCTTATTAATACTTTTTATTGTAAAAAAAATTAAAACTTGATTCGATAGCTACAAAATGAAAGTTATAATTTAACCCGTCGAGACCCTTGGAGTTCGTTACTACGACTTCAACTACTTGAGCAGAACCCTTTGAAATCATTAAATAAGACGTGGCCTCTTTATATAGTTTGAGGCCTCCAAACATTACATGGCTAACGGATCTAGGTTTTACTAACAATAACACGACTCGTAAACTGATTTGGTATGAGCCTTATTCTGGACAACACAGTTTGATTCGGATGGAATCTTCCCCCGAATCATACCTCATCCTTGATCGTAAATCGCCACTCACTTGAACATTGTATCAAACTCGATCTATGTACTCTAGTAATCTAGTAATGTTACATATCTTTGTTTGACAATTGTAATGTTGGAACATCACCATGTATTATTATTTACTTGAGCAAGGAAACATTAAAGAATAAGGAATAGTAGTTTAAATAGTGCCAGCAGTTTTTGTCTCTCGACAATTTCATCTTTTCATGTTATTGCTCAGAAATAACACCCCCACGCTTCTTATAAAATGTCTCATACTTAACTTATATATATCTCCCTCCTCTTCACACTCCCCATAATCGAAGCCGCATCATTTGGCTTTTTCACACCTCTCCTACACATATAACCAGACACTCGTCATATCAGTATCACATCACTTCCGTAAAAAACCAACACATGAATATACCCGAAAGAAATTCAAATTCTTATAGGAATGCGTATCAACTACCACCACCTCACAGGAGGAAAACTCCGTCGTTTTCCTCCTCTCTCCTCGACTCTATTCTTCGATCCATCGACGAAACTAACGAGCATGTCTCACAACAACAACTTCACGACCGCGACCACGATCACGACATGACTTTTGCTTATGAGCCTAAAGTAATGAGCAAAATTAATGTGAAAAAATCACATGCAATAAATGAAGGTGTTGAACAACAAATGCCGAGCCTCCGTAGAGCGATCATGATTGATCAATGGATGGAGACTCAGAATAACAATAACAATAACAGTAACAATATTAGTTACTGTAATGGTAACGGTCAGAGTACTGACTGTTACATTTCTAGAAAAAGTACTAGAAAGTGTAGTTCAGATTCAATCAGTAGCGGAACGACGTTTACAACGTCGTCCGCTACATCTGAACAGACGGAAACCCCGTCAACTTATAGATCCTTACCAAACTCCTTCACAATATCGCGAAATACTGCTGAAGCAGTTTTTCGCGATAATACTCAAAAAGGTGACTCGAAACGTGAAGGAAAGTTTATGAAGTTAACTAAACTTCGTGCCATGAAAATATACGGCGACTTAAAGAAAGTAAAACAGCCCATTTCGCCAGGGAGTCGAATTTCGGCGTTCTTATACTCACTTTTCGCGTCTTCTAAGAAGGCGAAAATTGAGGAATCCATACAGAATTTTCGAACGTTGAAAAAGTCACGTTCGATAAAACAAGACACGACTATGTCGTGTACCTCGTTTTCTAGGTCATGTATGAGCAAAAAACAACATAGTAATGGTGTGAAAAGGTCTGTTAGATTTTATCCTGAAACCGAAACTGTTGATGTTATGGGTCGAAAATCGAGTAGTGAACGTGACCAAAAATTCGAGAGACGATGGTTTACGGAGAAAAGTTACGTGAGAAACTATAGGAATTTTGTGGTTGAAGACGATATCGAAGATGAAAATGAAGATGAAGATGATTTGTTTGAGCTTGAAATTGTTGGTGGTGTAACTAGTGGTTATGGACAAGAATTACCTGTGTTTGAGACTACAGATTTGAGAAAAATTAGGATTTGATTTATGTTAGCTAGCTATATTTAAATTAATCCTTTGATGTTATAAATAAATATTGTTGTTTCTTTTGTGTGATTAATTCATCTCTTTAGGTATGAAATTTGTTGCTATTTTTGTTAAGATCATGATTTGTTCTTCTTCTTCGTCGCAGTCGTCGTGAGATGTGTTGAAAATCATGTTTAGAAGTGATTAAATCTATAGGATTAAATCCTATGTATTAGTCAGCCAAAAGATCAGAAATCATGGTTACCAAACAAAATCTATAGAATTAGTACATTTTCTAAAGTTCTGGTTATAATAAACTTGTATTAAGTATCTAGATGTCAAATAATCAGTTTAGAAGTAGCTACGTACGTAAACCTTCCTTCGGTTATTTGTTAGTATCAATTAGATGTATAAATACCCCACGTATATCCACATACTTATTACTTATATACCATATGATTGATATCCCGTGCATGTTTCAAAAAGCATGACTTGAACCCACAACTTCTTGATCGACTGTTCTATCACGTACGGTTAAGACCAAAACCTTTGGTTCCGAAACCGTTTAACACTCAAACAAATAATTTTTTGAGTCTCATAACTTCAAAACTCAGTGACTGGCTTCTAAAAAAGCATGTAATTATGGAAGGGGTAAAAAATTTACCCCGTGTGCTTAATCATTTTAAATAAATAACGACATAATTATCTATATCGACGTGTTAAATGATTATGGGTGAACGAGAATACTATTTTTGAAATTGAGTTCTTTTAATAATATTTGTCCTTTATTTTATTAAAAGCATAATAATTACCTAAAAGCATATAGTAAATTAGTAACCGATTGGTTGATTCATTTCTAAGCAACCATTGTTTATTTGTAAACGTACACATTTTATAATAAAGGTTTCTAAAAAAAAACCTAAGGGCATATTTAGTTGTAGAAAAGTTTTATTAATTTTCTTGTTTTAGTTTTTCTAAAATGGACTAATGGAGTAATTCTTATTTTTTCAGGAAACCTTTTGAAAACTAGAGAACTCTAAATTCAAGTTCTCTAACTCATAAATAACAAAAAACTGGTTTTCTATCTTCAGTAGAGAAATTTCAAAAAAAATCTATTTTAAACACGTTTTCTGTTTTCTGTGTGTTTCTATAAAATTTTAATGTGAACATTCCTTTCTAAAAGGAAGTCGTGAATGTCTCACTCATTCACAACTACTTACACATTATACATATCGTAACAACGCAAAACATGTTTTTCTTGCGTGTACTTTTTTAGTGTGTGCAGATGAATCGGGACATTTTAGACGGCGATGGCGATCGTTATCTTTGGGTGGGATGGATACCTAAAAGTTCATTTTGAAAACGAAGTAACATTTTAAGATTGAGATTATAAATACATACAAATAGAAAAAACTAAAAGTTCAATTTGATTTCTTTGGAAAATTTGGACAAGGGTCCAATGAGAAGAATCTTGCACAAGTCAAATAAAAGCATAAGGATACATGATGGCGCACATGCAAAACTCTTACTTTTGCACCTAATCAATTCTAAAGTAGATTTTCCAACTTTTGCACTCATTGTGCATCAATATAACATACACATTTCTTTGCTTTTTTTGCTTTTTAACATCATGTTTCTTTAATTTGTCAAATCAAATCCACCATCCTATAAAGTTTAACCTTACTTTTGTGTTTTCTATAGCAAAACATACGTCTTTTATGCTGAAAATTAATTTTTGACTGTTTTGATTTGTGGTTTTTAACTTGTAGTACACCATGTACCAATATTCTTGATGGGGTTTTATTATAGTCATTCATATACCAACTTGACTTTTTGGACTAAACATACATGTGTGAAACTCGAACATTTAATATCTTATTAATGGTTATTAATAGTTGTCTTATTATATTAAGGTTTTATTTTTTATTTTTTATTATTTTTTTAACGGCGTATTAGTTGTTAGTGGTTCATGTCCAGCAGTGACATCCAATTGGGCAGTATGCTGACCCTGAAACCCGCCAGATCTTTCTTTATCGCCTGATGGGTAAAAATCCCGGGTGAAACTCGAATTTGAGACCTCCCTAAGGCACCTTAAGGTTGTAGAGAAAAAAAGCTGATGGAGACGCTAAAGTAACGATGATAAATGCAGTCTTAGTGTCTCTTTTTTACATCCAGCCTTAACTGAATACTTTAATTCGCTACTTTAAGCTACAAAAATACTTTGTAGGTATGATGGGCCAAAACTAATCTATGCCGACTTAACAATAATCACAGCATATTATGGCATATACGTACGGGAAAGTATAGAATAGACTTGTGTTATGGGTCATACCCGATATCATTAAAGTTTGAATCATTATCATCTAGAAACAAATGATTTTAACCTAACGTTTGCAAAAGTTTCTTCTATTTTATTGACACATACTAAAAAATTAAACTCGAAAAGGTTAAGTAAGGGAGGCACTAAATCTTCTTTTAGTAGAAAAACTCACAAATAAGTACGTATTAATTGATTTAATGCATATGATTATAAGTTGAGAATGATTTTTATTGTTGAATAATGATAATTTAAAAAGGTATACACTTATTAATATTAAATCTTAAAATATCTAGAGAAATTTTTTGTTATTTACACTAGCGATGGAGTATATCCCGTACTCTTTTTAAAAAGGAGTATATATCCGGTATACTCTTTCTAAAAATGAGTTACATTTTTTCCTTTCCTACTTTAGTTTAACCACTAGAAGCCAATTAGATCAAAGAAGTTCGGCACACATATTCAACCACTCTATAAGGCCACTAGCAGTGGTGACCGCACTCGACCATGCCACATCAGCTTTCTCTCTCCGATGACCTGGCGACGATCAAGTTGCCACAATGACGACCAAGTTAATTTTTTTATTTAATTGCAAACGGTAAAAAGTTTTGTTTGTTTGTGTGTATCAAAAGTCAGTCGTATATTCGAACTAGTTCGTGTGATTTGTGCTCCTCGACTGACCACGACCGATCTTCCACATTAGGGAAGACCGACCATGATCGATCAAGACCCACTCGATTGACCTATCCACTGCTAGAAGCCTAACTATTATATGTGTAAACACGAGGTATTTTAAGCTCGCGCGTTGTGGCAGGTATCAAAACATATAGTATTTTTTTCAATCAAATATATACCTAGAATATAATATTGCAAAATATACAAGCGTAAGTATCGTTGATGAATCTTTACCCGCGTTGTAGCGGGTGTTTTTGAACATCATCAAGGATGTTAATATATAAATATTTATTGATTTAGAGGCAACTGTGTATTGTTTATAAGATTAGAAAGGTGTTTTGATAATTACAAAAGAAGACAAAATTGCTAGTGTAATGAATAGTAGCATTCAAAATCTCACATGAACATGCATGAAATAATGGGCTAACATTTTTCAAATAATTGTGACTCATATATGTCATTCAATTATTAGATTCAGCTAAATTACAACTTGTTTGTGAAGACCATCTTCTAGCATATAAGTTCAAAAATTGTCTAGAAAAAAATAGCAACATATATCAAAACAGACCCCACAATATGAATTCATGTATGGCACCAACCTATCCAAAATCCATGGTTGAAACATGAACATAGCCCAGGATCATTAATACTTGTCTTGCACCCTCATGTCAACCCAAAATACCAGCTATGCATGTTTTAGCTCCATATATAATTTGCAAGTGTCAAAACATGATTAAACTCTATATCTCAATCAATAACTAATAATTGCATTTAATTATTTGTGAAAATGTTGGAAATAATTCAGCTACAAATAATGGAACAAGCTTAAAAATGTTAAACTAGGCATTTAACTTTTACTAAAACTTGTATATAAATCTTTAACCACCGTCAAATGGTTAAGTACCAGGTTCAAAACTCACTAGATATATATTTAGTGGTGGTCAGAGGAAAAGTCATATACCTCGATTACGCCACATTCATCTAAGTCAAAGACTCGATCTTTTTCAGATAATCTCAAGTGAGGAAACCTAGTCATTTGTATATATATGAATCTAAATTAGTTAGAAGGTATAATAAAATACAAGACAGGATCCCATCCATAGAATTGCAAGCAGGATACAGTTTGATAGAAGGAACATAAATAGCTCACATGTCTGTTGGTTAAGCCACATTATAAAACCTTATCAGATACTCACCACCTTCTATGCATGTAGGAACTATAAACATATAATTTATGAGTTTATAACCATAATGCCAGTTATATACTTACAGTATAAACTATTAGTAACATCATACGGATTGTCAGTTGGTCGTTAAGTGTTTTAGGACAAGGAGAATAACTTTTGATCCAGGCACGTAATTTTAATAATAACTGCCATTGTGGCGTTGTGTCAGTGGTATCATTTCTCACCGTAAATGCTTAGTTAACAAGGTAAGTAAGACTTTTGTGAAAATAGGTTATGGGTACAATCTCAACTCGATCTTGACTAAATTCATATCTTTATTGCGTGAGGCTTAAGTCGTTATGAAAAGATCAAGTGACGCATATAAAAATAATGCACGGGATCAAGGTTTCTCTGTTAATCTAAACCTTTTTATAAAATTCTAATAAAAGCTAGCAGCGTAAAGGGATATCGATGACTTTTTCTTGTCAAATTAGTCATAAATTTGTTCATTTGATCGCTAGTTTTTTTTCTTTAAAGACTTGATTATCCTTAACTTTTTGAAGAATGACTTGATCAAATATTCCTCCTCACATCATGGAGCTTGTGGTCTAGTGGTAAAGGCTTAAGTAGTTAAGCGAGCCCAAGTGAGAGTAGTACCGGTTTTGGTGACCGACCGGGAAGTCCTCACTTGAGAACCACAAGCTCTAATGATATCAGGCGAATCGGGAATAGGAGTAGGGTCATCCCCTAAGGAGAGGCTCGCGGTTGGTATCGCTGCTCGAGGATGCGACACTAACTCGAGCCAACAACTAACAACTAACATCTAACAACTAACACGCCGTTCAAAAAAAATATTCCTCCTCACACAAACAATGAAATATATTATACGGGGTATAAAGTATATAAAAAAGATTTTGAAAATTTTTATTTCATTGCAAGAAAGATTCGATGAGAGTAGGGATGGTGGTGGATCGGATGATCGGGGTGGAGCCGTATCCATATCCATATGCATATCCATATAATTTTGCATTGTCCATATTAATATCTATATCTATTTGACTTTGATTTATCCATCCATATTCATATGTAACAGATGAAGCGGGTAAATAGATATCAGTTGAATATAGAAAAAAAAATAAAAAAAAAAATAAATAAATAAAAAATAAAAATCAATCATCTAAAAATTCCCAATTTGAATCAAAATAGAATGTATATTGCTATGTAAGCAAATACAATGTGACACTAAATTATAATGAATAACATTTCGATCTCATGATTTCAGGTTTACTTTTGCTTTAAAAAGTTATTTATAACTTTGGATCACTTATATAAAGCCTAAACATGTTAAGCACATCACTTATATAATGGTCTCACATTTCTTGAAAATCTTGTTACAAGTTAAGCACATCATCATACGAGAAGTGACATAAATTAAAGTTGTAAAAGATATATGTGTATATCTATAATATTTTTGGGTGATAAACAGGTGATCTATGAATGAAAAATATCATCTATATCATATCCACTAATAATTTCAGACATCCATATCCATATCTATATCCATTAATAACTCATATGTGTCTTTCATATCCAATATAAATGGATCGGACCCGCTGGATAACCATTTGACTGGATATCCATTCCCGTCTCTAGACGAGAGTCTTTTCTTGTAAAGAGAAGTGTTTGAATAATTTTAGGGGCAAACACACATGGCCTCAAAGTTTTAGGGTTCTCAAAATGTATAGTCTTTTATATATTTTGAAGCCTCAAAATTTATTTTCACACATCAAAATGATAATGATATATAAAATTGGATTCTAAATTTACTCAACTCTGCTTCAAGTGACCGAGAGTGATGAAACATTCATAAAAGGTTAAACCTAGAAGTTTACAATATATATCTTTATCACCATGTATATTTATCATATAAACTTTTGCACAGGACGTCTGCCAACTCTAGGGATGGAACTTAGAAGGAGCCGAGGGGGTTGTGGCCCTCCTAAATTTTTTGATCCTATGTACATTTTGTACCCTTATATTTTTAATCATTTGTAATACAAAAATTTTAGTATGATGTATATCGGCCCCTTAAAATAAATATTTTTTAAGTTGGCCTCTCAACCAACGACGTTCAAGTTCCGTCCCTGACCAACTCAACTACGGGCACCGATTAATACCCATTGCAGGTGCGCTAAGTATAAAGAAAATAATGTTAATGATAGCATGCATCAAGTATAATGGGATTATTAAAAGTATATAAAAAAGAAAAAGTAGGGTAGTAGAATAATGAAGGACCGTACAAAAGATGCAAGCTCATGCTCATGAGAAGAAGAAGCTGCAAGGGAGGCAGAAGCGCACGTGACCACCTGGCTTCTATGTCCCTTTGCTTTCAATGCCTCCACGTGCGATCGTTTCCTTCTAATTATGCATGTATTTTCAGTTTTCGATCTTAATTTCATAACAAAAAATATATACATACATATGGTTTATTCGTTCATGTTGTGTAAAGTTGACAAGTTCATAGCCTAAAACACAAATCTTAATGTTAGAGTTGATATTTTTCATTGACAAGTAAATACGATTTGGATATTTTGTTTCTTTCGAACAAAAGTCACCAAACGTGTATTTGAATGAGTTGAGATCCATGAAGAACCCATACATGTCATAGAATCTATCAACCAATCATAGCCACCCATTTATATTTTCCACATTTTTTTTCAAAACAACATATCTTGTAAACGGTAAATCTTNTTAATTTCCTCCCAGAAAGAATCATATATGATTCGATTCTTACGAATCATATCATATGATTCGATTCTTACGAATCATATATGATTTGTTAAAATCGAATCATATATGATTTTTCTGGGCGAAAAAAATAAAGTTAATCGAAAAAAAAATTCGTCGAAAGTATATAACAATGCATGTCTATAGAAAGATAATTTAATTCTCTTCGCGATGGTATTTTCTTTTAGCTTGACGATTTACAGTTTGCGAAATATTTAAGTTTTAAAAAAAGGGTGAAAGTTTATTTTTTTATTTTGATTAAAAAAAAAAGAGTGGCTAAGATTTATTGATGGGTTCTATGATAAAAGTTGATCTATAAAGAACTTTTGGCATATTTGAATATTTAGTTTCTTTCGAACGAAGTTGCATACTTTCTCAATATGAATAAATTTCATTATAAAATAACAAATAATATTAGAATATTTCAAGTATTTTTTTTTTCCAACCTATAAAATGTCACATTTACTTGTTAAAATGGTTAAAATTTAAAAATTGATTTCTATTTTGAGACAAACTAAAATTATAAGGTACAACTTATTATATATAGAGTTTTGCTAACCTCTGCCAATTGGTTAGCAAAATCCATACATATAATACTCCTTTAAATGTAGGTATATGTACATATTAACGGATATGTTAACGGTGTACTTAGGTAAATGTTTGAGCTTGTTAAGTTTGAAAAGTCCAAAGAGCAAAAGCTAGTCTAAGACATATGGATCATAGTGGTATCTCCTCAACGCCGGAGGCAAGAACCCTGTGGCGGTAACCTTTTATGAACTGCGAGAATAGTTGACTAAGCCGTACTGTAAGGGGAATCAACATGATTTTTCAAATGAATTTTGATAGATATATTTGTAACAAGTATTTATACAATTGTTGATATGAATGAGCCCATTGGACAAAAAAGGCCCAATTTGTAAAGCCCAAAGTAAACCTTAATGGTTATTTCAACTAAACGCACCCTAAACTTATTTCACCGGTAACATTAACACTGAAAACTAGGCATACTAGAACCTACTCATGCAAAACAAACACATACATAATCGTTCGACACAAACATCATCAGCTAAACACTGAGCCGACATTGATTTAATTGACACAAAACAGACGAGGGTTTCCTCTTTAAGTTACATTCAGGGAAAGCAAATACTTGACTCAAATGTACATGGCCTAATCATGATATTCTTGTGACTATTTCCGACCCCCTTTCCCGGTCACCCGTTATAAGGCCTAAGTGGACCAATATAAAGATAAGGATTTTGATAAAGATATTTTTATATGATATGAATGAGCCCAATGGGCAAGAGAATAAGAATACAAACCCAATATCTTAAGAGGAGCCCAAAGTAAATCATATTGCTTAGTCTAGTCATGATCCAATAGAACAAAATAATGTTCCTTTCCTTTGATCCTTCCTTTCCTTTCTTATGCGCGTTGGTTGTTTATTATCCGCAAATTGACCATCACAAATTCACAATACACATAAACAACGCGTACACTTTACAATTTTCTCAAATCTAGATCATCGTTTTAAAATTATTATTGGGTTTTGGTTGATTGGATTTTGACAAGGAAAAAGAATGAGTTTTTTATTTGGCAAGAAGAAAACACCCGCAGGTTGTTTGTTACTTTTGTTTGATCTATCTTTTTATTTTTATTTTCTGGGTTTATTGTATACTGATTTTTTTTATAATTAATAAATATATATACTGTTGATTGATGTTTAGGTTAATAATTAATTTATGGATTAGATCAATCTAGTAGTATTAAGGTTAGTTAGTTGTGTGGATCATGGGATTAAAATTAGATTAGGGGGGTGTTTGGTTTTTAGCTTTATGGTTGTAACCACTTTTAGGTTATATTATTATGCTTGCTTGTTGAAATGCAATACCAAACACGCCCTTTCAGAATATGGTTGTCTGCTGTTCTGTGCATAAGGTTAACGAGCCTAAAATTGGTGGTGTTAAGGGATAGATGATGACTATTCCCGGTAGTGAGGATCTTGAGGTACTTTGTGGCAGGCACTTTGTAGTTCGTTTCGTGTTATGAACGACTGGAGCACGATATAAGATTTTTTTGTTTTGGTCTCAGAGTAGTCTCAGTGTTGGCTGAACCTGCTAAGATAGTAGTGCCCTCTATAGATGACTCATTGTTTGCCTGAAAAAAGCTCGGAATAAAATGAAATGCTTTTGTTTTGCGTTTTAATAGATTGTGAAGAATGCAGTCTGTTGACATCCAAGGACAATGAATAGATATATCTAACTTCACTGGTTTCCCTTTTGTTATCCCTATACCCCGATTATAAGCTTTGTCTTGCACATATGCATTTGGGTAGATGGTTTTTCCGGCATGGCAGTTTGAGTAGTTGCAAATTTTCTGAGAGAAGGCAATTTGCAGCTTTTCATAGTCGTCAGTATGCTTAAATTCACTAGTTTTGATCTGGATTCGTTGTTCCATAGAAGCTTTTGCTTTCACATATGCTTTGAGTGAAGATTACCGATAAGTACAGTTCATTTTCTTATTCGCAAGTTTACGCCTGAAATAGATGCTTTGGCTTTCACCATGGAAGACTTTTCATTTCAAACAGACCCGATGTGATGGCCCCATTTTTATAGAATTCTTTTAAGTTATCAGTTTCCCTTAGTTATGTACTTGCGTGGAAATATTTCTTACATGATTCACTTTGGTCCTGGAACCCTTGTATATTTTTGTTTGATGCTCATGTAACCGTATTATTTAGAGTGTCCGGTTTGGCGGTTTCTAAAATGAGATATGGCTGGTATTTGCAGAGCTTTTGCGGGAAAACAAGAGGATGATCGATAAATCTATCAGAGAAATAGAAAGAGAGAGACAAGGTTTGCAGACACAAGAGAAGAAACTTATTGTAGAAATCAAGAAAAGTGCTAAGCAAGGCCAGATGGTAAACTGCTCGCCCTCATTCATTGCTTGTATTATGCAGGCTTTCATCTTAGGGTCTTGGTTCATTTGGTCACCCGTTTTAAGCCTATTTAGATGCTAAAGTGTGCTCTTTTTTCTCCCAGGGCGCTGTTAAGATTATGGCTAAAGACCTTATCAGAACACGACACCAGATTGAGAAGTTTTACAAGCTTAAGTCCCAACTGCAGGGCGTGTCACTTAGAATTCAGGTACAGATGTCTTTCTATCTTTTAGATAGGGTTTTCAGAAATACCAACAAAGTGTACTGGAACATATGTTAATCGTGCAATTGATTTCGGTTCTAGAAATTTGGTGATAGGTATCATGTAGTTGAGTGGTTCAGTACCCTAAAAGCAGTGGTTAACTAAACTAAACTAAAAGCAGTGGTTATCATGTAGTTGAGCGGAACATATGTTAATTAATAAAGGCTTTTTTACGTTAAGGAGGTTAAGAATCTTTAAAGTTTTATATTAGAAAACCTTGACCTTTCTCAAGTCCTGAGTTCATATTCGTTTCATGAAAATCCCAAAGCTTCACTTGAGCTGTATTTTAATGGAAGTTTCTTCGTTTGTCCAGAAATAAAAAAATAAAATTAAAGTCTTTTAGTTCTACATATATTCTGTTTTACCGAAGTTATGGTTAACCGAAAATGAAGTTAGCCTTAGGTTTGAAATTTTGGCCAAACCTCATTTGATGTTGAGTTCACGGTTTCTCAGAACTTGAGTAACAGAATCTTATAACATCCCTGCAGATAGCCTTTCACCCTTTATTATTATAGAAACGCCAATCTGGTTTCTTAAAAAAAGAAATTGGAGATTTATGCTTGATATTTGACTGCTTGTACTGTATGTTAAAACAGACTCTGAAGTCGACACAAGCAATGGGTGAGGCAATGAAAGGTGTGACGAAGGCTATGGGCCAGATGAATAGACAGATGAACTTGCCATCATTGCAGAAAATAATGCGAGAGTTTGAGATGCAAAATGAGAAGATGGAAATGGTAAGCGAAGTTATGGGTGACGCCATTGATGATGCTTTGGAAGGAGATGAGGAAGAAGATGAAACAGAAGAGCTAGTGAGCCAGGTCTTGGATGAAATTGGTATTGACATCAATCAAGAGGTAAGTAAAATGCTCGTTTTTTGCTTTTGAATCTTGAAAGGAAATAGAAAGGTTGTATTTGGTATTTATGGAAATATTATGTTATTGCAGTTGATGAGTGCACCCTCTGGAGCGGTATCTGTCCCAGCAGGAAAGACCAAGGTGCCGCAAGCTGAAGCACCTGTGACTGATGATGGTGGGATTGACAGTGATTTACAGGCAAGGCTAGATAATCTGAGAAAAATGTAAGTATTGTATAGTGTTAACATGGCCTTGAATTATTTCAAGAGAATCATATCGTATTGAGTATTGACACGATTGCCTTGTAACATATTTGGTCGAGTTTGTGAACTTCTGCAACAACAAAAAACGAACTACTCGTGTTTTTCTTTCCGTTATATATACTTGAAGATGTATTTTGCTTTGCCATATGCTGTTGATTTACCTTTGCTCACTAAACTCTTAAGTTCATGATTCGCTCTTTTATTGTTTTACTTTTTTCGTCGTGTGTTTGTCTTTCAACCTTGTACCCAGTCACTGCCATCAGGAAAGATGATCAATAATGATGGTGGTCTAGACTAGGGGTGTTCAAAATATCGAGAAACCGACGAATCGAGCCGATCCGCTCAATCCGAAAACGCAATAAACCGATAACCGAAGAAACCGAAACCGAGAAAACCCGAAACTGGAAAATCTTGCTTATCACGGGCTGGTTTCAGTTTTTACTCTCTCTCTTATCCGCGGTTACCCGAACTGAACCGTGTATAATATACATATAGCTTTTACTAATCATTCATAAAAATGTTTTTTTTGGTGCAGACCCTTTATAAAAATGTAAAAGTATTAAGTAAATAGCATTAATTAAAGTGATCGTAACATATATACGTTAAATAAATAGGATTAATTATTTTGTTACATATGATAATGTGAATATTTTTATTGTGAGAAGTCAGAGAACAACTTTACTATGACTTTAATCTCTTCAATGTTATTTTAATTTAACATAATACTAACATTTTACATTCTATTCGATTAATTTTTAAAATGGTTAACATTGACCCGAACCGCGGGTAACCGTTTATTTCGGTACCCGCATGTTTGGTTTCTCGTTCAGTACGATTCAGTTTTAGATATTATATTGAACTACCTGCACCGAGATAGATTGTCAAAATTTCTAACCGAACCGCCCTGTAAATACCGCTAGTCTAGATGGCTAGACCGAATAAAGCTATTAAAATCATCAGCGTGATCATAATAACATCACAAACATACATGCTATTAAAAGGTGCACTTATATGTTCCCACATCGGGCAAAGGCAAGTATTTTTGCTTAGTTATATTTTTTGGTGTACATGGCAAGTGTAATTTGAAGCTAAGATTGTGTTGTCTGTATGTTTGAAGGCCCGAAAAATAGAAGCAGGAGTGAACCCTAAGGAGAAATGTTCGACGCTTGCATACTGCCTAATTGGATGTCACTGTGGTCTCGAATCACTAACTACTAACTCGCCGTTCAAAAAATATATATATATATTTATAAATATAACACCATTTCCAGCAGCAGACAACTTATATATGGTCTCAATGTTTTAAAAAAGGTTCCACAAACATTGTCTACAAGAACTCTTAACTAAATACTCCGTATCAGTTACAATCTGTTTTGCAACTTCGAGACAACCTGATTATTTACATGAATCACGATCTATATGTACATGTATATCTGGAAAAGACTTCAACTTTAGCTATGCTAAAAAATACAAGACCGGCTGTAATGGCTTTTAAGTCGACGCGTAATGAGGAAGAACATAGGTAGGGTGGGGTGTAGGTCGGTTATTTAGTTTTTTTATATCTAAAATTTTTTAATACAAATGTTTAAATGCCTAATTTTACTAAAGTTCTATTTTTTTTCTTCTCTAAGATTCATTTTTATATAAGTTTAATGTAAAATAAAAAAATTATAAAAAAAAAAAAAAAAAAAAAAAAAAAAAAAAAAAAAAAAAAAAAAAAAAAAAAAAAAAAAAAAACTATTTAACTTGTGTGACTGGGGTTTGGTTTTTGTTTAGTGATATACTGAATGTAAAATGATTGTCATGCCTAAATGGTATCTATATAAGAAAACCTTGACCTTTCTCAAGTCCTGAGTTCATATTCGTTTCATGAAAATCCCAAAGCTTCACTTGAGCTGTATTTTAATGGAAGTCCTTCGCTTGTCCAAAAATCAGAAAATAAAATTATAGTCTTTTAGTTCTACGTATATTCTGTTTTGCCTAACCGGGTGTTAATCACAAGTTATGGTTAACTGAAAATGAAGTTAGCCACTTAGCCTTAGGTTTGAAATTTTGGCTAAACCTCATTTGATGTTAAGTGCACGGTTTCTCAGAACGTGAGGTAACAGAATCTTATATCTTTGCAGACAGCCTTTCACCCTCTATCAAGTTTCAAAAAAAAGAAATTGGAAATTTATGGTTGATCCTTGACTGCTTGAACTGTATCTTAAAACAAACTTTGAAGTCGACACAAGCTATGGGTGAGGCAATGAAAGGTGTGACGAAGGCTATGGGCCAGATGAATAGACAGATGAACTTGCCATCATTGCTGAAAATAATGCGAGAGTTTGAGATGCAAAATGAGAAGATGGAAATGGTAAGCGAAGTTATGGGTGACGCCATTGATGATCTTTGGAAGGAGATGAGGAAGAAATTGGTATCGACATCAATCAAGAGGTAAGTAAATGCTCTTTTTTTGCTTTTGAATCTCGAAAGCAAATAAAAACATTGTATATGGTATTTATGGAATGTTATGTTAAAAGTTGATGAGTGCACCCTCTGGAGCTGTATCCGTCCCAGCTGGAAAGAACAAGGTGCCGCAAGTTGAAGCACCTGTGACTGATGATGGCGGGAATTACAGTGATTTACAGGCAAGGCTAGATAATCTGAGGAAAATGTAAGTATTGTATATTGTTAACATCGACTTGAATATTTCAAGAAAATCATATGGTATTTGAGTACCGATGGAACCAGGAAAATAGGATGTGTGGGCAATTTTTTTTCTTTTTTTTTTTTTTTTTTTTTTTTTTTTTT